>SNQJ01S0037410.1:29452-54016 GCA_010110895.2 Picea sitchensis
GTATGTCTTCTATTCACTTCTCTGAGATCTTTCCTGGATCTCCTCCTGAGTGAAATCATCCCACAGTCTTCTCTAGTCTGGTAGATTCTCACGTCCCACCACACACTTCACGAAGACTTCCCATTCTTTGGTGAAGCCATTTAAGGCTATCCTCACCAACTCAAAATTCGTAATGACCTCTCCAACAACAACCAACTCATATTTTACTTTAGCCACCTGGGTAAGATAAGAAGAGACACTCTCCTCCTTACCCATATTGGTATCATGCAGCTTAGCCTTCAAGGCCATCTTCCGGTTCTTGTTCTTTACCTCAAACAAGTTTTTAAGTGCATCCCACATCTCCTTGGTAGTATTTTTCTCAGCCAAGTGTGGGATAAGGTGATCCTTCACCCCATCTAGAATAATCCTCTGAGCCTTGGCTTCCTTGACCTCATGCCACAACAAGTTGACATAGTTATAGATATTTTTCTCCTTGAGAACAATTGACAATTGGACCTTCCACTGCAAATAGTTGGAAATTCCATCAACCGATCCTCATATCTAATGCTTGCAGCCATATTCCCTGTTACAATTCAAAGAAAACAATCACACCCTTTTCCCTCTTCAACTTTTTCCAAAAATCACACTGCCCACTGTCACTTAGAGACAAAGCTCCGATACCATGTAGATTTTTAATGACAAAAATCAACAAGCTAATATTCTGTCAAACACTTAGAAACCTAGAGATAATTGTCTTCATAAACTTCCGAATGTCCCAAACCCATATTCATAAATTATCATAAGCAGAAATACACATTACTAACCAAACATGCAGCGGAAATAAACACAATGGACAACAACCCATAAAACTTAGAAATTTAGGCAAAATCCAGGGAAAACTCCAATGTGGGGAAACCCAACAAGAGAGAGAGAGATATTATTATTCAACTTTAGGAAAGTACATTATAGCAACAAAATCACATTTCCAGCCAAGAGAAATCACTTACAACACCCAAACAGTCCCACCAAAATCAACCTCGATTTCCGTGCTAAGTCCATATTGTTGTACGACCCTCCCAGAAATTACAACTCCTCGAAAATAGAGCCAACATTTTGTTGTACAGACTGTTCTGTATAGCCCAACATCACAAAACAACTTCAAAATCCTTTCCAACCCCTGCCTCGAAATCCATGCCCTTTCCTCTTGTTGTACAGACTGTACAGATCTATACAGTACGACCTCCAATAGAAGATAAATAACTCAACAACAAAACATAAATTCTTTCCTTGGGATTTGTGCCTTGGCTCCCTTGGAAAACATGCCCTCTTTGCTACCCTCTTTCCTCTCTCAAGCTTACTCAAAAATCCCTCTCTCAAGCTTACTCAAAAATCTCTCTCAATCTCCTCCCGATGTGTCTTGCACACTACCCAATGCATTCTTTTATAATTTTGAAAATGACATTTTCCCTCCAAAGTGTCTTTTCACCTTCCCCAACCCTAAATCCAAAGGCCAAGATTAGATCTTGCCTTTTTCAAGATCAAGGGTGATGATCCTTTTTCAAGATCAAGGGTCATGATCCATTCCCTAAAAAATGAATCACTTAAAATATTAAAGTGATTTCACTTTATTACATAAGTGCTTTATGAAATAAAGTCACTTTAAAATTAGAGGGTACACTTTATTAAAAAATCACTTTAATAAAAGAACCACTTTATAACAACTTTATAAAAAGCCATTACAAATTTAAGTGCCTCATAGTGTAAGCATAAGGTAACATCCGCATACAAGACAAAACATTTGGAGTACCTCCTGAGATAAAAATCTAATAGAAAGATACCGGGAAGTTGTGTGACTTCCGTAAGAGCCCCTGACATAACACTGCTAATTGTCACTCAAAGTAGTCATTGGTGGCTGAGGTGAAAGCCTCTGAATCAGATGTTGGTTTCGACAATGAGTTAGAATCAGAAAAGGGGAGACAAATTATTGATGCGGAACCCAGTGCCATCGTTTTTACCAACAATATCCAGCCTGGTGAACCTGATGAGCTAGAGGAATGTGAGAGCCTCTTTCATTCACAGATGTGGGTGAAAGGCACCCCGCTGCAAGTCATCGTTGATAGTGGTATCTATAATAAACTCATCTAAATGGAGCTCATTAAGCGGATGGCCCTACCGACAACTCCGCACCCACAAACCTACACCATCGGATAGCTCCGCCAAGGAAGTGATATTCATGCCAACCAACAGTGTCGCCTGTCCTACGACATAAAGCCCTTAAAAGATGAGGTATTGTGTGAGTTTCTCCCCTTGAAGTTTGTGATGTTCTTTTGGGCCAACCTTATTTATGGAAACATCATGCTCTATATGAGTCTAGAATTCACAATGTTATTATTACTTTAATCAGAAAATTGTACATGATACCTGAGGTAGTCCCACCTAGTGTCATTTCCTTGATCTCTGCCAAGAAATGCAGGAAAGTCATCTCTTAGACCAGGAAGTTTGTATTCTTCGTGATTCACTCTCAAAGTGAGTGAAATATTGTAGAGGCATCCATGGCCTCCATGATCGACCTCTCCACGCAGTAGAAGCAAGTGGATAAGGTCATGGAAGAATACAAAGACATCTTCTCCTTGCCTAATGGGGTAACTCTACACTATCAGGTCAAGCATTCCATCAATTTGAACCTTGACGCACCGCTACCCAATGGGCCAGTTTATCGCCGCTCTCTGTTAGAGAATGACCGGATCAAGTGTTAGATCCAGGAACTGCTCCAAAAGGGGCATATTCGACCCAACTCATCACCTTGCGGAAGCCCAATTGTTATTGTGTAGAAGAAAGAAAGAACCTGACGACTCAACATTGATTACCAGGCCCTAAATAAAATCACATTCAGGAATCGGTACCCGATTCCCCGAATCGATGATCTCCTTGATTAGCTCAAGGGGGGTAAATACTTCAGTAAGATTGATCTAAAGTCTGGCTACCATCAGGTCCCAATAGAGTAGACAGATGTATGGAAGACTCCCTTCAAGTCAAAATAAGGTCTTTTTGAATGGATGGTCATGCCCTTTGGTTTGACAAATGCACTAACAACTTTCATGAGTATGATGGACGATATCTTGCGGCCTTTCACCAATTCTTTTGTATTGGTGTATCTAGATTACATCCTCATCTACATCAAGACTTGAGAAAAAAACTTACAACATATTTAGTAGGTTCTGCACGCTCTATGACTACAAAAGCTATATGCCAACTTGGAAAAATGATCCTTCGACATGGATAGGGTCTAGTACCTAGTCTACATTGTTGATAAGCATGGTTTTCATGTGGATCCAACCAAGATCCAGGTCATCCGTGATTGACTAGCCCCAACCATGCTCACTGAGCTTAAGAGATTCTTAGGCCTTGCCAATTTATATCGTAGGTTCGTGTTGGGATTCTCCCATATTGCATGGGCCTTCAACCAAGTGACCATGGGTGGTGGTAAGGACACTTTTGTATGGGGTCTGTGCCAACAATAACAATTCGATGAATTGAAGCAACACTTGTGCTCAACCCTAGTGCTTTCATTGCGCAACTTGCAATAGCCCTTTGAGATCGATATAGATGCTTTAGACTATGCCGTGGGTGCAAATATCACTCAGCATGACCACCTCATGGCCTATAATAGTGAGACACTATCATATGTCATCCAAAATTACCCTAATTATGATAAAGAAATGTACTCCATTGTGAAATCCTACCACCAATGGAGGAATTACATTCTCAGGAAGGAGACAGTCATCCACATTGGTCATAAGCCACTGCAGTTCATGCAAACACAAGGAAAATTGCAGAATGACCACCATCAAAAGTGGTCCACATACTTGCAATAGTTCCACCTCAACATCAAGTATAAGACAAGAAGTACCAACCACGTTGCTGATTGCCTCAGCCGACCTCTAGTCACGACACTTATCACGGTGCTAGACTCTTGCAACCACGAGACCTCAAGATGGACCCAACGCTATGAGAAAGATCCCGACTTCACCACCACCTACCAGATGTTGGGCGTAAACATAACTATCACTAATTTCCATCTTTTTGACAAGTTGCTGTGTCGTTTGGTCCAACTCTGTGTTACATCAAGTGAGAGAGCAAAGATAATTTTGGAATCCCACTATAGTCGGGTGGCATGACGCTTCAACATAGAAAAGACAATGGCGGTGTTGCAACAACATTTCTAATGGCCGAAACTTCACTAGGATGTCAACAAGTATATTAGGTCATGCACTGCCTACACTATTGCCAAACCGACCACTAAGAAACAAGGGTTGTAGACCCCTTTTCCTACTCCTGAGAGGCCATGGGAATCCGTTTCAATGAACTACATGTCGGGCCTTCTGTCCACCAAGAGGGTAAATGACTGTGTTTTTGTGGTTGTTGATCTCTTTTCCAAGATGACGATTCTGGCCGCCTGCAATAAGAGAATCACAGTGGAGGCCACTGCCAAGATCTTATTTGAATGAGTGTGGGTACATTTTGGGATACTACAAACCATTATCTCAGATCGATACATTCGGTTCCTCAGCACATTCTGGTCGAGCCTTTGGTCACTCCTGGACACCAAGCTCACCAAACCCACTGCCTTTCAACCCTAAATAGATGGCCAAACTGAGGTCATCAACCAGATGCTTGTGCATATCCTATGCATGTACAATTACAAGAACCCCTGCACATGGGATGATATTCTTCCCTATGTTTAGCACAACTACAACATATCCATACATAGTTCAACCAACCACAACCCCTTTTAGGTGGGGTTGGGATTTCAACCATTGGGTCCCATGGATGTTGTACTACCCTTTGTGGCCACCCAAGCAGACTCGTCCCATGCTCAAACTGAAGCTAACAAATCCACCCAGTTCATTGAGAATATCCAACACATCCTCCAACAGGTTCAAGATATTTTACATAAGTTCAATGCCAAGTACAAGCAACGCCACTATCAACACCGGGTGCCACACAAGTTTCAGGTGAGAGAAAAAGTTTGGTTGCACTTGCATAAATAACGCTTTATAGGGCCCCATCAGAAGCTTTGTCCACTTCTCTATGGACCTTACACCATCACCAAGGATGTGGGAGACAATTCTTTTGAGCTCAACATTCCCCCCTTCCTTGGATTGCATCCAATATTCAATGTGGATCTCCTTTGGCCATATTTTCCACCGTTATTGAACACCTCAGAGATATCAGAACAATTGACACCAACAGATCTCAACCCTGACTGCATGGAAAAAAAATCCATTGATTAGATCATGGACACATATTTCAAGGGTACTTGCCAGCATAGGATCCAACTTTATTGGGTTGTCAAAGCAGGGAAGCTCCTGCACCAAGGAAAGTGGCTCACCCAGGGCCTAATTCAACAAAACTTTCCCTCATCTAATGGGGGAAATCAACACAATGGAGACCATTGATTCCTAATGGGGGAGGATTGATTCACATGGATATCATTTACCAACCACCTATTCCAACTGGCTCATCTTGATAGTTTTTTAGTTTGATAGTTTTTTCCTAGTTTTCGGGTCCTAAACGTTTTGCGCCATTTTGAGGCCCTAAACAATGTTTTTAGGGCTCTCCATAGTCAAATTAAACATAGATTAAACTTTTCATGGCATAATGTGTATTCATCAAATAGACCTTTTCAATGGGCTATCATGCGCCTAAAACGAAGATTGTATGCAAAAGTTACAACCTTGGGAAGTTGATGTACCAACTTACCCCAATGGGGTCCACATGACTCTTGGCGCTTCATCTCCTAGGGTTAGGTTTTTGATGTCTAGGTTTTTGGAATTCATGTTTATTGTAAAAATGATTTCAGAGCCTCATTATACTCATCTTCTTGAGAATGAGCGCATCCTTCACATCTCTTCTCAGAGATGAGCTGCCACCATTCTAGCAAGCTTGTTTCAGTATGCATTTTACAATTTCAACATATTTATTTATTGAATTGAAGCTAGTTTTATTGTATCTATGTTATTGTTCATTGTTTCTATGTGTTAATAATAATAATAATAATAATAATAATAATAATAATAATAATAATAATAATATATGTTAATTTCATTATGTTCATAAAATCTGGATCATGTAGGCAGTTTCAAATATCTTTGAATTTGAAGAAGTGTGTTTTCTGTGCGCCATTTGGTATCTTACTGGGCCATGTAGTGTGTAAGTAAGGACTGTTGTCACATCCCACGAAGATTGTTGTAATTGTTGATTTACCACTGCCTACTTCGGTACAAAAATTACGAGCAACGTTGGGTCATACAAGGTACTACAAGAAGTTCATTAAAGAATATGCACATATCACATCCCCAATGAAAAAATTGCTAAAGAAGGAGAACAAGTTTCAATCGAATGAGGAATGTCCAAAAGGTTTAGATACTTTGAAGCATAAATTGGTTAGTATGCCGAATTTGATATTTCCATATTGGAAGAAGGAGTTTCATGTTCACGTGGATGCATCATCTGTAGCTTTATGCATAGTGTTAGCTTAGTTGGGAGAAGGATATATAGATCATCCCATTGCATTTGCAAGCTTGAAGTTGTCAACTATAGAACATAACCATACTACCATAGAACGTGAAGGATTAACAATGGTGCATGCAATGGATAAGTTTAGACATTACTTGTTGGGTTCACACTTTAAAATGTACATATATCATTTTGAGTTGAGATACCTAGTTAATAAGTCAGTGTTGGGGGGAGAATATGCAAATGGCTATTGTTATTTCAAGAATATGATTTTGGGGTAATTGTGAAACCACAGAAATTTAATTTAGGATTTGATCACTTATCGCGCATACTATCAAGGGAAGACGTAGGAAAATTCGATGACAGTCTACCAGACGCGCACTTATTTGCAGTGAATATGGTTGATGAATATTTTATAGATATAGTCCAATTCTTGAGCATAGGAGTAGCCCCACCTGAGTTTACAGTTGTGCAGAAGAAGCAGTTAGTAGTGAGGGAAACATACTATAAACTTATAGCAGGAAATTTGTACAAGTTAGGCGCAGATAATATTTTTTGACGATGGGTATTAGAGCATGAAAGACATATGATATTGTCAGAGGCACATGAAGAGGTTGCAGGAGGTCATTATGCAGGAAAAACAACATATCAGAAGATTTTGCGTGCAGGATTGTGGTGGCCTACCCTTCATAAGGATGAGAAAAAATTATGTCAGACCTATGATGTTTGTGAGAGACTTGGGAAGCCTTCGAGGAGAGATGAGATGCCTTTAGTACTGCAAGTGACATTACATGCTTTTGATAAATGGGTTGTTGATTTTTTTGGACTGATTAATACACCAGCGAAGAGGGCAAGAGAGAGACACATCATTACTACAACACGTTAGTTGATGAGATGGGTTGAAGTGGAACTAGTCAGGGATTGCAGCGTAGAGACCACTGCACGATTTTTGTTTGAAAATGTGGTGAAAAGGTTTGGATGCCCCAAAATACTTATGAGTGATCAGGGAACTATTTTTCTGAATAAGATGATTGCAACTTTGATAGAGTTTCGGATTCATCATCAGAAAAGTACACTGTATCATCCTCAGGAAAATGGAACATTGGAAGCATTCAATAGGATCCTAGAGCATGCACTAATGAGGGCGTGTAATGTAAATTGAGGCGACTGGGACTTGAGGATTCCAACAATGTTATGGGCGTATAGGACTACAAGTAAGAAGCTGACAGGAAAAACCCCATTCATATTAGTGTATGGCCAAGAAGTTGTTATGCCTATGGAATTCATAATACCAAGCCTATGCATTATTTCACTGACAGAGCTTACATATTTTGATGTAGTAGATAAGAGACTATCAAAGCTAGTAGATCTGGAAGAGGACCCATTTTTTGTAGGATTCCATCAACAAGTTAAGAAAGTGTGCGAGAAAGCATGGCATGACAAACACATTAAACAAAATAAGTTCCATACATGAGACTTAGTTTTTCTCTACGGCAACAAGTTTTTGCAGCACCCTGGGAAGTTTCAAATGCATTGGTTAGGTCCATGTGTAATAAGGTTTGTGATAGATGCAGGTGTTGTCCAGTTGGAAAAACTGAATGGAGAAGTTGTGGAAGGAATGGTTAACGACACTCGGTTGAAATTGTATAGGGAAAATCGTACTTCCATGCACTAATTTGAGCATGCAGTATGTGTACCATAATACTTGTATTATAGAAAGAAAAAAAAACAAAAAAAAACAATAAAATAATTTGAAGGTCGAAGTTATACATAAGGTTAAACTAGTAAGGAGATAAAACTAGAAAATGCCATAGAGATTGCACGTAGGAAGGAGGATTGAAATGTGACAAATATTAGTGCAGGACAAGACAAGTATTAAAGAACACACATGACGAGACAAGCATTAAAGATCTATCATAATGGTAAAGTAATGGAGACGCGTAGTAATAAATGGAAAGTGATGACAAGATTGTGACATAATGGAAAGATCTAGACCATGATCTATAGAATAATTTGAATTTATCGCAGAGTATGGAAATAATTGAATGTGAGTACAGTTGTATTAGACAACAAGTTTGGGCGTGAAGAAGAAGATAACAATTGGAAACGGGCTATAAAAGCAGATAAAGGGACGACTAGGAAATGTTATTGTTGCTTGACAGTTAAAGAGAACAAAGAGGAGAGCCAAATAGTCGCATAAGATCTAAGAGAGTTTACAAAATAGAGCCAAATCATAGAGAGTTGTGAAGCCACCTAAGGGAGTATCATCTACATCAGGGACAAAGAAACAACACAGTAAGTCAACCACAACGCCAGTTCAAGAAGAATCCTCAAGCGTAGAGTAACCAATAAACTTTCCCCGACTGTATGTGCCATCGAGAAAACCCACAACAAAGCAGGTCAGACTACAGAAGGAAGCCAAGTATTCCATGGTTACACCAATGATTCCCCCTAGGGTCACTATCTAAGGTGACATGCTAGGATCAATAGATATTTTGAGATAATCGGACCACAACCTGTCATATGCGAAGAAGTTTCCAGAGCTAGCACCCCAAAACTATTTGCACACAGTAATGAGACCCAGATCATTGGTAATGACACTCGAGCAGAAGGAATGGGCGAGAGGATTACAACAAGTACGGATTCTAAATATATTGGAGATACCTCATTTTGGTAGGAGTGCATAAGTCAACTCATGCATTAAGTTTTTTCTTAACTGTGACCATGGAGGATCCCTATGGCTAGACAAAGTCGTTTCGATAGATACACAGTTGATTGTGTGCATCACATGATTACCTACATACGGCGAGGACCCTTTGCCATTATTAATGAACAAAGCCAATGAGAAAGAACTGTTAGAGAGGATGAAGGAGAAGTATGAATCCAGATTACCAATGGATGCCGACGCATTACAGAGTGACAGAGTAGGACTTCAGCCAGATAGTAAATGATTGGGATGAAGAGTGGAAAATCCTAGAGACAAAACTAGAGATGGAGACATAACCATAAAAATATCAAGAAGAAGAGGAACAAGGAGATCAAGGAAATAGCTAAGAAGACGTGCGTGAAGTCCCACCACTTGTTGGTGAGAAAAGGAAAGAACACCTTGAGAATCCAAGAGGACAACAACAAAAGAAGCAGAAAGTCGTAAAGAAAGTGGCCAATCAAGCATTAATGGAGGATGACTTAGACAAGATCGTGGATCAAGTCAATGAGGTTACTAATAAGGATTTTGAGTGATTAACATAGAAGCAAGAAGAAATGCACTTGGACATGTAATCATGAATTGGCGCACTTTGAAAGATTTTGGATACAACTAGGATAACACCAGTTAGATAAGGAGAACAAGAGAATACAAAGAGTACGATAGAGGCACAAACAACGAAATCCCACCCATCTAGAGCATCATGAGAGTGATGGGTGATGAAGATAGTAACAAGAGATTTAGATTTCCCTACGAAAGAGTTGTAGGAGCGTGTAAAGGCACTTAGTCATATCGACTTGATGTTGTCTCAGTTGCCCGTAGAAGTATTACATAGTTTCAAGCTGAGCGTCACACAGAAAATTCAATTGCGTGTGGTGTCAAAATTGATGGAGTTGACTAAGTTAGTTACAGATAATGATGTGCTATAGACAAAATATGATAAATGTATGCTAAAGAGGGATGAGGCTGCACAAAGGATATAAATATTGAAATAGGTGGTACATGCGGTCTGTATTATTATTCCAGAAGTGTCTATGGAGGTAGACAACCCTTTAGAAGAACAAGTCACGAAGATCAACAAATCCATTCAGGGATTTTGCCTGAAGATTATTTATTTGGAAGCGCACCAAACACTGAGTATGCCACCAAAATAAAGATAGCTGAGAGAGAAGACATCTACGACAACATAAAAAGCATAAAGAGCATGGATGAAGAATGTGAAAAGTTGTACGAAGGAAGCACACAAGTATTGATTGCGATACTGGAGAACACATAACTAAAAGAATTATATCTGTTGTTCCTGAGATTGATTCTAAGGCTCAAAGAATAATGTCAGGCATCAAAGGTTTTAAATGAAATGTTTTTATGAGTGATTTTTCTACCTTCAGTTTTTTGAGAAATAATATTTAGATCAAATTAATATTAAGATAGTACAAAGGTTGTCTCTCGTTATCTGAGTCGCAATTATAATGTCAAATGATGTAGAAATATTTACAAAACTGTTAAACAAAGTCAGGTATCAATTACATATAAGTTTCACCTTGTTTGCAGTAGAAGAAAAGTAGAAGATGCACCCTTGAACAAGATATAAAAATGCAGCATTTCACATAGATAACAGGTCTTGTTTTACTCACAGTAATAATAGAGGAAAATACGTTACTGAATGAACTTTGATATATTTGATCACAGTAGATGTAATACTAAATTGCACTTAATCACTCTTCAAGAATTACAGAAAGAATTTCAGAGAAATGGAAACACATAGGGAACACATAACTCAAATTGAACGAAACTTAGAATCTCTGTCTGCACTTGTATTAATACTAAAAAAGATATTCTCTTTTACATTCGGCAAGAAAAAACCCATAATAGATCTAAAATCTATGTGTTTATACAAAATCTGTCACAACTGAAAATTTTTGGACTTCTTACAATATTTGACTAAAAATAGAATACATCTGAATAAAACAACAACATGCAACTATTGTTGAGTTTTGCTGGCGCTTCCTCTGTCTCTTTGTCTGCTGGTAGATGCACTCATTTTTCTTTAATCTTTGAGCTGGATACACATGTCCATTAGGGCCACCACAATCATTCGGCTTACTGTCTTGGCCATTTGATCTCGTTGCCATATGTCCCTTCGGGTGTGTTCAGTGGGGCAAGGAATTGCAATTGAAAAAATGGGGGGGAATATTAGATGAATAACTCAGTGTTGGCTCATTAAGGGATGTATACCAGTTACAGGGAAGAGAAACTGTTCACGAAAAGAATGATGGGGGAACAAGTGTCCAATGAGGAGGTGGGATGAGTGGATGCAAGAAAGCAGGTGGTAGGGATGGACAGGGTAAGTGACTATTGGAGGGTGAAAGGTAGAGTGGGTGGAGAAGGTGGACATTGTGCATGCTTTCTCATTTTCTCCCAGCTACACTCACTTTTCCTTGTTTAATGCATTGGGTGTACCTGTCCATTAATGCTACCACGAATCTTGAAGGCTCAATCCTTTCCTTTAGTTCAAAAGCGAACATCTTCTTCTGTATTTGTGGTAGCTTCTCCTGGATCTTGTTCACCTCTTGGACTGTGACCTAAAACTGTGAACTTGGACTAACCAACCATTCATTGATTTTAAGCAAACCAATCTGGCTCATCTCTTGGATGGCCACCTCAGTGTTTTCCTTGATATTTCTGGAGCTTTGCTTGTTCATTTCTATCTCAATTTTCCCCAGGGCCCTTGAGATATTATTTCCTTCGAACTCAATCAACTTTTTATTTAAGGAAGACAATGCCTCTAGGCAAGCCTCTTTTACATCTCTTGCAAGTTTCTTGCCTTATTCCAGATTTGTTTCCCAGGATTTTAGGGCCATTTCGCCTCTTACTTGTTCAGAATGAGAGAGAAGGGTAAGACCAGGGGTATTATCTCTCTGCTTCCATATGAGAACTTCTTGAAATTTAGACCGGGCTAAGTAGGCCTCTTTTTCATTGACACAAATATATTTTAGGGAAAGGTCTACTACCTGATAACATTTCTGGATGGCATATATTTTTAGATAGAGTTATTGTTGGGAAACTTCCAGCCTCTCATTTACTTTCGATGCTTGTGCTTTAGAGGCCAAAATGTCTATCATTGTGTTCTCTGTTAAGGTCAGTTTGGCGTGCAGCTTCTCAATCAAGTTTTCACGATGAGTGATCAGTCCTTTGCTTGTATGTGAGCTCTGGTAGAGAAACTCAAGGTTGTCCTCTAGCTGTTTAATTTGCTGCGGATCACTAAACCTGATTCACTCAAAGTCCTGGTTCATCCTGCTTTTGATAGTCTGCTTTGTAGTATATATCTCATTTTGCAATTGTTCTACCAAGAGGCACTTTTGTCACAATTGTTCGGTTAAATTGTCCACTGACCATTGATTGGCATTGGAAAAATCTCCCAACGAACCTGCAACTTCTTTTGCAAACTCTTGACCATCATGGTCTTTCCCGTCATACACCAGTATTTGCCTTTTAGTGATAACTCCATCCTTTTGGTGATATTTCCTCTCCACGATGGCTTTCCGTTTCTTGCTAAAAAATAAATCTAAGGGAGGCATCTCTTTGGGCAAGATAAGAGTGAGATCACCTATGAAAGTAAGTTCAGAACTAGGATTTCCGAAGTTGGTCTGTAGAGGGGTTAATAATGTGATATGAGAACTAATTTGGGTGGAAGGTCCTTGTCTTGTTGTATTCGGGGTGCCAATAGCAGTAGCCAGTGTTGAATGAGGGACAACTTGTCCTGGGTTCATGAAGGATTCAAACTGAACTAACACTTGTGGATCCTTCAGTCTTGATATTGATGCTCTTATCTCATGAAATAACACTTCTGGGCCTTTTGGGACCTCCTTAGATTTGTGCTTAGTGGAGGAACTTGGCTCAGATCCTGTAGGCCTAGCTTCTTGTGAAGGAGGCGTGGGTATTGACTCTCCTTGCAGTATCTTTGGTAAACTATTCCACCCGTGTTTTTGAAAGCAGAGGAAACCAACTTGTTGGTCAGGGGGCATGGTCTGGAATCTACTTCAGACTTCCTCATAAGATCTAACTCCCCTGAACATTTCATCATAAGGAGAATTCTCATGGATGTATCGTTCATGTTAAATTGGGCCAGATGATTTTCCACTATCTTATGTGGATCATGCTTCTTGAATTCGATGTAAACTAATTTAACATCCTCCAGGGCTGCGACCTCGACTTTAGAGTGACCAAAATCTAATAATGTGAACATGCCAACTTGAATGGGGAAAGTCGACCAAACCTTTTTCTGTGCTGCTTTCGGCTCCTTGTTGATACCTCCTGCCACTGTTTAGTACACCAAATCTTTGCACACCATCCTGTTGGGTAAAAACTGTGGGAGGGCATGATGAGGAATCGAACAACCAAATACTCTGATATAAGAGAAATTCTCCTCAATGAACTAGTCTGCAAGCTTGCATAGGTTCCCCATAATCCTTTCTGAAATCCAGGCCGATGGATGACCATAAATGGCTATGTGAACAGACACTACGACATTGTGACAGATTTCATAGAAGAAATCTTTGGTGTTCTCCTCCCATAACTTGGAGTGATAAAAATTAATTGGCTCAGAACTGGCCAGTGCCCAACTCTAGTTCATCAAGGGAAAAGGGGTCATGAAACAAATGGCATCCATAACATATGTCGACATATAAAAAGGGGCAGGATTCCATTTTGATTTTGCTGATTTATAATCGACGATTTCCTTGTCCAAATTATTCGACAAGATTTTGGACCAATTGAAAGTATAACCCTTGACTACCTCGTTCATGATGGCTACCCACTCAACTGAGAAATGTGTAGGGTTCTTCTTCCTGAACAACAGATAGAGCATCATGGCTACATACAACATATGAGCATCCAAAGATGTCGTGGCGTACGTACCATGAGCGTCGGCTCTGAATTTCTCCGGATGTCCCCACCAGGTCTTGACTATATCACGACTGTTTCTGGTGTATTGGGTGCATTTATTTCTCTCAAACTCTAGAAGGAATGTGAAATTGTAAGTGTATTTAGGAGTTGGGGAAATTTTGTACATTACTTGTAGGTGCTTTGGTTGGAAAGAGCCGACGACTACCTGATGGTGGTTGATGATGCTCCTGGTCTAGATGTCGACATGTTCCAAAGGCCAACTTATCATATCGTTATAGGGCATGATTCTTGGCCGCACAACAATATTATGCAGCTCTGACTGTGCTACATATATAATCTTAACTGTAAAAGAGTCATCGACTTCTTCGAAAGAGTCGTATGGATAGTTAATGATCTCATTCTCTAAGACATCAAAGACCTTCGTCCAAGTTTTAATGGCGTCCACAACTCGTGGATTTGTGTCTGATAGAACGTCTGCATTTGGATTTGAATCATCACCCGATGCATCAAGATTCTTTGCAACTTTTCATGGCTCCATAATCCTCAAGGAAACATAATTAGCTTACCTATTACAAGAGAAGTTTGTAAGCTCTACACTGGATAAAAAAATGCTAAAAATGACTTTGAAATTCGAAGTGCTTTATTTAAAAAGTCTATTGATCTTCGTATAACTTTACTAACGAAGAATTTATTGAACTTAATGGAATTCATTACATGGTGATTCGCAATCCTTATTTGAAATCATTAACCTTAATCCATCATAAATGTGATTAATACTTCGATGGTTCACATTCAGGAGTTTTGGATGTGACAAGGTGGAAATCTCCCGAAGTACGAATTCGTGGAGGAGTTAATATCTGAGTAATCACTTTTAAATATTAATTAATCATGTTTAAAACGTTGTATTAACTTTAATTATTTCGGAAGTTCGGACTTCAGAGGTTTTGAACATAGCACAAGAGAAGTTTCCTGAAATCTGAAACTGCGAAGTGATAAACCGACGCTTAGTAATGACTAAATAAAGTCGTTAACTGTTTTATTTATTCCTCGAAAACCCTTTTTAGTTTTTGTAATCACTTTTAAATCTTAATTAATCAGGTTTAAAATGTTGTGTTAAGATTTGGTATTTCATAAGTTCGGACTTCGAAATTTTTGAATATAACACAAGGGAAATTTTTTGAAATCCGAAACTACAAAGTGATAAATTGACGCTTTGATAATCTGGGGATTGTGGAATCAAAAACTCCCAAAGAGTAATCTCTCGGAGTGATGCGGTAGGGATGACGTGTCAAGAAAAGGGAGATGCCATGTGTCACTTGAAAATGTGCGAATCATCCAATGTAAAATTAAAAAATGAGTGTCATGTGTCAACTCGGGAAAGTTTTTTTAAATGACACGTGTTCTATGACTCGTGTTCGTTAGTTATTTAGGAAAATTCACAAGTGGTTATCTTCGGGTTTCAGAGTTTTGGGGTTTTCGTTGTTTGGTTTTGTTAGAATACCCGAAGCGCGGAGCTGCGAAGCGGCGTTTGAAGGCTTTCTTTTAAAACTCATGCGGCTTCAAAACTTCGGAGATCATTAGGATCATTAGATCAAATTAAAGAAACCCATCGACGGTAGATATTGTAAGCACCTTATTTCTAAATAACAACCAATGGATTTGATTTAAAATTAAAAGGAAACTCTCTAAGTTTTTTGCCTTTTGGGTAAAAACGTTTATTTCTAAGAGGCAAAATATAAAGTTCAAAAGCTCAAAATTAGGCGTGTTCCAACAATATCAAAAGATACATAATGTGCAAGAGAAGGCGTAGAAGATTAAATACACGATGGATACTCTACCAACAAAGGAAGAGATGGTTTCCTTAGTGGAGAACATGTAGGTAAGCCAGGAGATAAATCAAATCAGGGTTGAGAAACAAACTCTGGCGCATAAGTTAGAGCAACTGCAAGAAGAAGCATTCAAGGTAACAAAAGAAATAACAACACTACAAGGCAAGGTGAAGAAAGTAGTACAAGAGAGCAAAGAGAAGCTGCAAACTCATATCATCACGCAGGTTACATAAGAGATATCATCATGGGAAGAAAAAGCAAGGGGAAAGGTCACAACTGTCAGGGAGAATTTGGAGAAGCTCATTGCGACATTGAAGGAAACACAACATCATATAAGTATATTTTTTCTTTTCATGATGTTTAATTTATCACAAATGTTATTGTGAGATTTTTATTTTCATGGAAAAATATGTGCTATGTGTACTACTACTGGTTATAAACTTTTTATCTATGATTATACCTCAAAATCATAGCTACAACTTTCTATATAGTCTTATTTTGGGAGATTTGATAAAGGGTTCTGAGTGAGGGTAGGAAAATCTCTATCCTTTAATCATACTATCATTTCAAATGATGTTATCCTCTACTACAAAATAAGCCATTGGTGATGAGTGAAAATGTCACCATAATTTCATTGGTGATGGTAAAAAAGGCCTCACCAAAAGTGAAGAAAATACAACAACTAAGCATCGTCACCAATAATAGTTTATGTCGATACTTAGTAACCATCACCATTATTGTAAAAAAATAACAAATGGTGATAGTGAAAGAGAATGACCACTTCCTTCAATGATCATCACCATTTAAGTGGGGGCCATTTTTAGGGAGGATCCTTTAAGGATCGTTTCCATATATCCATTAATATTGGTGGTACTTAAAGGACCCTCATCATTTCAATTTAATTCCATTTGTTTTAGCATTGCATTAATGATGATGACCCTTAAAGGCTTGTCCCCATTTCTAGTTAGTCTTTATTTATTTTCTGTTTTGGATCCTTTGAGGATCGTTTCCATATATCCATTAATATTGGTGGTACTTAAAGGACCCTCATCATTTCAATTTAATTCCATTTGTTTTAGCATTGCATTAATGATGATGACCCTTAAAGGCTTGTCCCCATTTCTAGTTAGTCTTTATTTATTTTCTGTTTAAGCAAGCCTTTAAGAGTTGTCATCCTAAATGTCATTCATAGAGGAAGTCCTTAAAGGCCCATCATCATTACAGGAAAATATCAATTTTTTTTTGGTAATGGCCATATAATTGACCATTCCCATTAATTCCCACAACAATGACAATGGTTAACCATATTATTTTGTACCACTTTTAAAACTATTTTGGCGACAATCGTTGAGTCATTATCGTTAATGTTCATAGACTTTAAATATTTTATTGGCGAATCTATACCAAGTTTAGATCCAACCTTTAACGTCATGTTCCCCTCATTTCATATTATCCATCACATAGTTATGCACTTCCTAAGCCTAAGTTATTACTACAAAGCTAACTAGTCTCAAATGTTAATTTAGATATATATTGTGACATGTTATTGTGGATATGTTACCAAATGATTTAGATGTATATTTTAGAAGTTTGCTTTATGGTGTAAGTATTTAGATTGGTGTGATAGTATTTTCTCTCACTCGTGTATCAACATTGTCAATGATATTAATTTCATGATTTGTGGTTTCTTTCTATCTTATGTATTACAACATGTTAGTACAATAGAATATCTCTATGGAGGGATTTCATTCCACATTAATATATACTTCAATCACTACTATAGAATATAGCATAATGCCTTGAACTTGTAGAACTACCTAAAATAATAAAATAGACTAATTTAATACTATTTATTCCTAACCCTAATTTCAATAACTATTACTATAGGATTTGGCGTCAACCCTTAACTAACGAAGATAAGTCAACCCTCCATATCCATATTAATATTTAGCTAGTACAACAAAGTCAACTCTTTATCTCCATAACTTAGAAAATAAATAAAGTCGTCCCTCCATCTCCTTATCATCCCATCATTTCCTTCACTCTCCATAACAAATTATACTACAATGAAGATGGCTTTAATATTGAAAATACATTTGACTTTTGAACAGTAACAAAAAAAAAATGCTTTCATAGTGAGATTCATTATCTTTTCATAAAAAATTCAATTTATAATCACATGTTGAAAATGATTATTTCCTATAACCCATCCTATGTGCCATGTCCTCATTTGATATCCCTTAACATTTTCTTGAACAGTGCTAGACGAAAGATGCTTCCCCTTGCCTCATAGGGTAAAATCTTAAATATCCTCTACAAGAATAATAATACTTGGAACCATTGCATCAACCAAAGCCACCAAAATAACATTGAATTGGCACACTTGTTCATGTGTTTGTTCCATCTAAAAAAAAACCCTGAACACACCCTCTTTTCCATCTCAATGCTCCCTTACTGCAACTTCTCTCATATTTCTTCGAATTTCCACAAACTTTCCTTGGACTATGAAAGATTAGTGTTTATGAATACTGAAGGAACCAATAAAAGCCACACAATAAAGGACACATATAGATGTATCCACTAGAAAGTTTGATGTAAGAGCATCCTTGGGCTCCCATAACCGACATCAAAATATTTTCTTTCTCGTTTGCAGTATTTGTAGTTTAGTTAAATTGCGTAGTAAGAAGAAACAAGGAGGTCAACATTGCTACAAAATAGATGTGATATAAAACTTAAACATCCTTGGCTATAGAAGGAGTGCATGATTTCTATAGAAGGTGAGGACCATGCAATTTCCTTTTCCTTTAGCTATGGATCCACTTGTTGCTGTGGAAGCTAAAGATAAATGCACAAGGGGGAATTAGGTGTAGTCAAAGAGAAATTGACTTCATGCTACCACTGGTAGATTTGTAGAGGAAACATTGGTGAATATGAATCACTACATAGACAGTTTGACTTCCATGTGAATTGAATGGGTTGAGGGGAAATTATAAATCTAATGAATTAGCTTGAAGAGGGCTTCAACTCCAACAATTTGCAACATAAGAGTATGAGAATGAACTCTTTTAGTTTGAGACCATTTTGTAATATGATGTTGCTAGCTTAAAATTGTATGAATCGTGGAGAGAGTTAGACCTCAAGATTGTAATCTACAGGTTGAAATTGGCTATACTCTTTAATTAAAAGTTTGATTTTGCCCCATTCCTTCTATTTAAATTTGTTTGTATTGTTGATTTTATCCATATTCAGTCCTAAAGTAAGATAAAGCTAAATTGACTATACTATTTAATAAAACGTTTGATTTTGTCCCTTTCCTTCTATTTAAATTTGTTTACATTGTTAATTCTATCCATATTAACAAAAAAATGTATTAAAGCTAAACAGATTGAGCATTTTCTAAAAACAGTTAAATATAATTGTTTAAAGAACAAGTGTTTGAGGTAAACAAATTAAGGTCTTATAATCGACCACAAGTGGGGAAAAGATCTATTTAATAAGGCCATTGTTTATGTTTCTAGAAGGGAAAAGATCTAAGGATGAAGTAGTCTAATAAAGAGTCGATAAGGATGTAGGTAAAATGTACTTCTCAAGGGATATATTATGGAATGATGAATTTGTGGTTAGTGTGGTTGTGCTATAAAGGAAGTAATACAAAACACACAATTGAGTTGTGAGATCACAAATGCTTGTAAGGTTAGATTATATCATTGTAAGTGATAAAAAAAAAGTGAGTGGTTTCATACCTTTGGAAGTATCAAAAACTTAGGATGTCAAATTAACCAAGTTGTAAAATATATAAATAAATATAATAATTATGATGCAATTATATACAACTATAGAAAACTAAATTAAACTCACACAAGGGTTAGGTCCTCGTTTTATAGAAAGATTGTAAGATACAACTTCTTTGAGAGTAGACGGCCGACAAACGTAGACCTTCACCCTCCACCATCACGGAATAGGGGGACTAGCAACTCCCTTTCAACCAACCCAACTTAAACTAAATTAAACTCACACAAGGGTTAGGTCCTCGTTTTATAGAAAGATTGTAAGATACAACTTTTAGAATACATGATGGACCACAAAAGAGGATGTAGAAGAGCTTAACAAGTAGTATAGAAGAAAAAGGAAGAGATTGACATGTTATAGAAATGGTAATAATGAGTTTTGAAATAGAAGTTATATATATATATATATATATATGAATTTTTTTAAAATATTATTTACTTTCTCTTTTTATAAAAATTAATATGATTATTCACCGAGAAAAGTTTACATTTCAAGTAGAAGAAGTGTATGATGTATATTTCACAATACGCATAAACTTTATCAAAAATAAAAACTGCTATAAAATTAATAATATTAAAAGAAAATACAAGTAAATTTGACAACATATTATAAATGAAAAAATTGCATAAAGAATTAAAGTAAACTCCAAGAGTCTTGGAATCCATTAGAAAAGAAATATGGTATCATAATGCTCTTTGAATAAAGAGCATTATTCACATTATTCACTTTTTACTTTAAATATGTTGTTATATCAAGAACACTGTTTACCTTTTCCGTTGAAATGAAATAATAGTCTTCTCTTTTTCGTTATTTCAAATTGAAGTATAAAGTAAAGGCAATAGAGGTCCCGAGCTTATTTTTAACAAAATATTTATTTTTTTAAATTAAATTATAAATCAAAATTAATATTTTTTAAAATTAACTTATAAATCAAAATTAATAAAATTAAAATATAAAACAAAGTCTTAAAAATGTTTTATCATTTAATAAAATTTGTATATAATAATGAAAGTTATATAAAGAAAATTGAGATGGAATCTTT
Source organism: Picea sitchensis (assembly GCA_010110895.2). NCBI lineage: Eukaryota > Viridiplantae > Streptophyta > Pinopsida > Pinales > Pinaceae > Picea > Picea sitchensis. The sequence continues at coordinate 50,220 of SNQJ01S0037410.1, forward strand.
TTAAATAATAATAAAGAAAAATTAGATGGATTTTTTTTCCAAGTATTAGATCAAACTGAAGTATACATAAAAATCATTAAAAGTAAGAAACATATGAACTTTTAAAAAAAATTTGATATTAAATTTTTTTATAATATAAAAAAATGATTTTTTTTATAATATATAAAAATAATTTTTTAATAAAAAAAATATTTTTTCTTTTCATATTTTGAAATTAAAATTAAATATTTAAAAAATAATTTCAAAATTAAGAAAAACATTAATAATTATATTAATAAAGACAAATTTAAATGAAATTATTTTTTAAAAATAAAAAGGTCGGGCTTTGCGGTCGGGGAAACCCTAACCGCAGACGCCCGCTTTCGATCTGCATTCTCTTGGCTCCCCAGTGGTCACTCTCTTTCACCAGCCGAAGTCGCCCGCTCTCGACCTGCGCTTTTTAGCTCCTTGCACGACTACTCACCTTTCGTTGTCTTCCTTGAGGCGGTCTGAGGATCTATGCTTCATGTAGATCCGCTTTATCATCTGTGTTCCCTGGTTTGTTGCAGGTAAGGCTGGTAACTGGGATCATTTTTTTCCATGAGGGGTTGGGGCTTGCATTTTTTTTTTCTTCTTGTGGTAAATCACCTTACGTGGGTGCTTGGATCTCGGTTTGGGTCTTGGTGCTTGGATCTTCCGCTTTGTATTTTTCTTGATTTGCGGTTCAACTTTCTGGTTTCTTTGGTTTGATTAGGGTTTGATGTATGCTCAGATCTAGCACCGTTTGGTGGTTGTTGTTGCTTTTCTTCCTCCTATTCTGGTGGGGGTTTTTCCAGAGCTTTGAGGTCCTATCTTTGGACATGCGGTGTTGGTGTGTGGCACTTTGAGGTCCTTTGAGAGGGCATGCAACTTTTGGTCATCTCTTTCACTAATGTTTTGTTTGTCGAGGTCTTCAACGATGCTGCTGCTATCTGGTTTTGCTGATGTGAGGGTTTTCATACCACTCCATCTCTGGCCACAAGGGTTTTGTTGGGATTGCTTTTATGGGGTTACCTAGTTATTTTCTAGCCTATTTGGGGTTCTTTCCCCAGTTCCCGTTTTTATATTCCTTTGTGGCTTTCCAACCAACTTTTGTACCCCTTTTGGGATTTATTTTTGGGATCTCCCTACCCATGATGGGGTCATGCTTAAAACACCTACAAAATGTAATTTGGTTCTCTTTAAATGAATAAAATTAAACTTTTTTATAAAACAAATTTAAATATCTAAAATAAATCTTTTAAAAACTTTATTAAATAGTTTTTTCCTTTTAATTATACTTTTTTATTTCATTTTCACACCAATTTTTTTATTATAAAAAAACACAATTTTATTATTATTATTTTTTTAAACCAAGTTTTCCAAAACTTAACATTTATAACTCGAAAAAACAGATTTTCCGAAAACTGAGCCTATGTAGCTTTGCCCAATGTACTTTGGGCGATAAATTAAAAAATACCTACATCACAAACAACATTGGATTAAATTATTAACTTACTTTGAAATTTTTCACTAATTTGTTTTTTTTTTTTGCCTTTTTGATATGTGTAAATTTATTAATATTTTATTTTAAATAAATGAAATTTCTTTGTTTTAAATGCAATTCATAAAAAAATGAATAAAAAACAAGTGCGGCATAGTATCTTTGTTCTCGCTGGGGCAAGTTTGAAAATAAAAAATACTATAACTTTTAAAGGGGTAAGTTTGAAAATAGAAAATACTAATGTCTTCAAAGTGAGATTTCTATGATATCTTTACTCCAAGTTGCAGGAGTTCTGCAATTATGATAATAGTATGATAAATTCTGCAAGGATATCTTTATTCCACTAATGACCAAAATAGGTCAATAGGTCTGGAGTTCTGTAACTATGATAATAGTATGATAAATTATGCAAGGATATGTTTATTCTACTAATGACCAAAATAGGTCAATAGGACTGAATGTCAAAATGTGCAATAAGGAAGCGCAAAAGTCATCTTCCTAAAGTACAATCTCTTCCAAGGGAGGAGGCATGATCTAGGTCTCTTCATAATGAAACTAAGCAACATGGATCTAGGTCTCTTAGACAAGATTGTTAAAAGGAAGAGGCAAGATCTAGGTCTCTTCATAATGAAACTAAGAAACATAGATCTGTCTAAGAGACCTAAATCTTAGTTTCATTATGAAGAGACCTAGATCTATGTTTCTTAGTTTCATTATGAAGAGACCTAGATCTTGCCTCCTGCCTTGGAAGAGATTATTAAAAGGAAGAGGCAAGAACTAGGTCTCTTCATAATGAAACTAAGAAACATAGATCTGTCTAAGAGACCTAGATCTTAGTTTCATTATGAAGAGACTTAGATCTATGTTTCTTAGTTTCATTATGAAGAGACCCTACATCTTGCCTCCTCCCTTGGAAGAGATTGTTAAAAGGAAGAGGCAAGATCTAGGTCTCTTCATAATGAAACTAAGAAATATAGATCTAGGTCTCTTCATAATGAAACTAAGATCTAGGTCTCTTAGACAAGATTGTTAAAACTACAATTCTTGGGAATTTTGGAAAACTCATGTCAAACATTATAATTTTATTTCACTTTAGATCTTAGTTTCTTAGTAAATTGGACAAAAGAACCCTTCCAATTAATCAATTTAGGTTTTGTAGATTTTGGATCCTTGACTTCTTAAATGTCCACTTTACATAGAAGTCTACTATGATAATTTAGCAACAATAATAAAGAAATTTATGAAACCAATAAAAATAAAAGCATATATGTTAACTCTCCTGGTTAATGTAAGGAGTGAAATTTGTCTCTTCACACTCCATCTCCATGATAAATGGTAGAAAGAAACTAATTACCTCATCACTATAACAATACTTGTCATAATCAATAATGATAACAATAATACTAAATCATAATATATATATATTTTTATATATAATTGATTATACTAAATTATTATATATACTAATTCTTATTTATTATTTATAAATTTAATTATAAATCCAATTACAAGCACATTATATTAGTAACTAAAAATAAATATGTTATCCACCTTATTTATCTATTCCTCACATTTTTGTTTTGTTCCAAAATTATAAAAAACAAGGGGAGTGGTAGTTTAAATCTTTTGGCAAGGAGAGAANAATCCAATTACAAGCACATTATATTAGTAACTAAAAATAAATATGTTATCCACCTTATTTATCTATTCCTCACATTTTTGTTTTGTTCCAAAATTATAAAAAACAAGGGGAGTGGTAGTTTAAATCTTTTGGCAAGGAGAGAAAGTGGTTTTGGAGAATGTGGTTTTTGTGCGATGGTTACTATTACCACTCTTTTTCCTATTGCGTGTTGTGTGATAATAACAGGGGCTATTGTTTACCAATCCCTTCTATTAATGTGATTTATAAGCTACTACGTATATTCCAACAATTATAGTGGTCTAACCTAGCATAACCACTCAAAATCGTGGTTGATGAACGTCGAAAGGTGTGGATAGAAAATGAAACGCACAGTCAGAAAATGAAACGCACAATTAGAAAATGAGCGTCTACAATGAGCACAACTAGCGTGCTAAATCTTAATCATTTAAACGTGGCAATCATATAGTGTTACAGTAATTTCTTAATATGATTAGGTAAATGTTAAAAGGTAAACAGATTAATGGATGCATTCAAAAATACAAGGAAGTTATGAAGAGGAAATCACATTCATTGATTTGGGAGGACGACTAAGAATATGCCAGCATCTTCAATTGTTAACCATCAGATTAGAATTTTAGATTAAAAGGTGATTAA
>SNQJ01S0037410.1:54026-72250 GCA_010110895.2 Picea sitchensis
ATAGAGGTCAATATAGTCATTATTGGGATACGAGCATATGATTTTATTATGTGTTTGTACTTGTTTTAGAATCACAATAGTTAGTATGGTATGCCTCTTGACTCTAGGCCAACCACATTGAATGCCACCCAATTACCAACAAGTGCCCCTTTGATGATCCCATATTCTAGTGGTGTTCCTACTCCACGATTAATGAGATCACCTCTATGGCATACTACTCATAACCCACATGCACAAGAAACTCATAGCTATACCATCATGGATGACTTGGCTCAATATCTCACAACCATGTCAGTACTCGAGGTTTTGCAAATCTGTCCTTCACAAAGGAAATCTTTGCTATTCATAATGGGGGCAATCGACCCTTCCAGTTTGTTAGCACTAAAAAATGCACCATCAAAATTTTAAGCTCCTTCATAAATTTTGTGTTAGATTTTCCAAATTCCTTTGGTCCTTTTCCTATGGTCATAGCCTCCCAATTCGTCATCAAGCCTCGACAATTTCCCATTAATCGCTTTGGCCAAAGGTGGTGTGTGCTCAAGTGTCCTAAGTCAAACCTATCCTATCTAACAAATCTAATGAATATACCAAATCCCAGCTCCATGCACACATTAAAGATAAATCTTATGCAAATGGATACTTTCCTAAAACAAAAGAGTTGCGCTACTGAATTTGAAGAGTTATTTCAAAGATGGTGCTACAGAATCGTCTATGTAGTATGTTCTGTGATTTTGCTACCTTATATGCTACGAAAACTCCTAATATGAACTTAACTGGGAGCTACCAATTCCACAGAGGCTATTTGAGGTGTGGTTCTACCAAATTCACAGAGGCTTATTCAGGATGGACGCTATGGAATTGCACAACAGGATCGATGCTACAAAATGTGCAGATTTATTTTGTAAGGATGTTTCTGCAAGTTTTGAGTGACTAACTTAAGACTTGGATTATGAACAAATGATAAGGTATTTTTGAAAATTGGAAGAGGTTTTTTTTCATAACATACGAAATAACAAAAACCTCTCTCAATTTTGTAAAATGTGTTATGGTTAGAGAGATATTAGACATATAAGTGGTGCTACAAAATGTGCAGAAACTGTTTTACAACAACGCTACAAAATTTCCTGTAGCGGTTACTGTTTTGATATTCGCCTTGTTGGGAGGTTGCCACATGTCAAGAAAGATTAGAATGACTTCGCAAGTATCATTTATATGTCAAGGGACACTTGAATCTAAGTTTTATCTCCATCAAAGACCTCATGCAGTGAGGTGGAAACAATTTATTAATGACTTCCAACAATTTCCTGAAAATTAGCAGTTTGTTGGATTTTTGTCTCTTTGATTGTTGCCACCTATCTCCAAGGCTTAGAATCCAATAGAGGAGATGGGGTTTGACCTCCTAAGGATATTTCAATGCTATTTTCTATTTAATTAAGGAGAGATATCTTGGAGAGGGGTTGGAATGGTTGAGTCGAGGCTCCATTATTGTAATATTTTTGACTAAGACTGGTTCTATGGTTATGTACTGGACTTGATAATTTTTTATTAATAGAAGCCAATTTCTCTTATATCATCTTGTTGCCTCTTTCATGTTTGGAAGATCCACATGAGATTCTTATAGTTGTATTATGATGAATGTTAGATTATAATATTGCTATGATGTTCTTTAGTGTTTTTTAAACTTTGAATTCAAGAAGATCTTGTGTTTTGAGTTTTTCCTCCTTAGGATGTTTGAAGACCTGATGTCAATTGCATACCTTTATATCTCCCTCACTAAGTCTTCCTCCTATTTACTTTTAATCTCATTCACTGACTGAAGTTGATCAAGACCCCAATTTCTTGTGCATATTGTTAGCACTGAAAGTCATCCTCAGATTGCGGGAGGATAAGCCCAATACCCATCAGAATGTTTGGTGGATGTTAGATTTATGTGAGTGGAGGTCAAATGGGGAAAACACAATGCAAGAATTATTTCAACACAAAACTGGACAAGTAATGCACATGGAAGTGAGGGACACAACTAACTTCAATCAGTGAATTGAGTTTAAGTGTGAGCAGAGGGAAGACTTAGTAAGAAAGGTGGACAAGACAACTATGGGCATCAGGTAATCAAGCAGCGTGGAGAAGAAAAATACAGACTCAATATCACTCTTAATCTCAAGCTTCAGACACTGCAATATGTCCAAACAACACAGTCACAACATCAGAATGATCAAATCTACACCACCATGCAACTACAATAACTCAACTAGATATTCTATGCCCGAGCCATTTAGTGTAAGAGGGGAAAAGATCACAAGGAAGCTGACTAAAACTAGTCATGATACCACTGCAATCAAACCTACATTACAACAACATAAAAACCCTCGACTGGATCCTCCATGCCCGAGTGTTTTAGCACATTTTTTACAAAGAGATGAAAAGAGGTTGATTTCTATTAATCTGAAAGTCTCAAATCCGATACATAACCAGAGAACAATTCTGGCATCAAAACATTACAAAATAGGGAGCTCTACTCAACCAGTTGACAACCTTAAAAAAAATCAAAACTACCTATTTATACTCAGACCAGTCCACCACTACCAGGGGTGTGACCTAGATACTAAATTCAAATCCTTTCGTCTGTGCTTTCTTCTGTCAGACTGAGCGTGCATCCCTCTGTCAGACGCAAGCTCAGATCGACATGGGCCTGCAGAAAAATTCGTCCACAGGGGTACCTATGGCTGACATCTCTTTTTTCCACTGTCGGCTCCTCCATACTTCTAATTATTGAGTGAGTTGAGGTTTCAACTACCCGACATACTTTCCATTAACTGCTTTTCTTCGAGGACTCAACAAGACTTAAACCTCTAGGGGAGGCCATGTGATGCTCTTGGATAGAATGCTATATGAGCACGTGATTGCAAGGCCGTCAAAAACGGTTTGGAATTACACTGCTTTTCAGCCTGCAATTCACCATCTTCCACCACATATTACTTTTTCCTTACCATGGTTTCAATTGTGGTACCACTCACTAAAATTATCGCTCGAGCATGTTGCATCCCCGCAATGAATTATGGTCGTAGATCTGGTCCCGATCTGAGATCTAGGCACACCTGCTAGATTTAGCGCTATTTCCAAGATTAACTGCCCACCAACTTTAGGATCTGCCAAAGTGTGCCTTGGGAGGGGAGGGCGCTACTTTTGACGTTGAACAATATCACATCAATGGATCAGATCTACCTTTTCCAAATCAACGGTCGAGCTTTGCTTCGAGTCTCCAAACTCTGGGAAAATCAAATCTCAAACCTCCTCTGCCTTTGGCTTCTTTTATCTGGAGCCCTGGGTCTGATGACGTGTGGCCCTTATGAGATCAATGAATGTGATCCATCCGTGGCTCCGGGCTTCGGGAAAAACAAAACTCAAACTTGCGCTTCCAAGGGATTTTACCTGGAGTCATGGATCTGATGACACATGTCTCATGTATTCGGATGACCAAGATCTACTTAGGGTCTCTTGGCTCTAGGAAATTCAAAACTCAAATATCGCTTACCTTCTGTGCTTTACCCAGAGCTGTCGATCTATTGACGTGCGTCTGCTTCAATCAATGGCTCTGCTCCTGCTTCGGGAATTTGACCTCTTCAACCATATCGATGACCCTTCTGCTCCCTTCTTGATCAACGATCGAGAGCTACTTCGGGTCTTCGGGCTCCAAGAAAATCAAATCTCAAACCTCATCCTTTTCCATGTACTTTTAATTGTGAAACATGAAGAGTTTCTCAGAGGAAAACTTCTGAAGTGAGATATTGGCTGCCGCGTGTCCCTGCTGATGGATGGTTTGGATTCACTTCGAGACTTTGGGCTTCAACCCTTCAAAATTTTTACACACTTCCCACTTCAAAACTCCCGAAGCTTATTTACCTGAACACTTGGATCGGACGCCACGTGCTCCCTTCAAGATCAATGACTCATGCTTACTTTGGGGCTTTGGGGACTTCAGAACTTTTTCTTTGGCATTATACTTTGTGCAACTTTGGAATTCCGGACGCCCATGGGCTATTGATATGGACTGTTCTTGGAATCTCTGCCACTGAAGGATTACAACTGTCTGCTTCTTTTAAGCCCAAAATGGGTTGCTTTGAATGTTGCCCGTTTTGTCCATGGCTGCGGCTTGCACGAACAAGGATTTGAGCGACTGGCTATGGGATGGGAAAATAGGGAGACCAATTACTGAAAAAGGAAACGAGTGTTCAACCTTGGAGAAAAACAGAGGGGCTTGGGGCCACGATTTCACTCGGGTAATATATTTAAGGAAAAACAGGGTGCATAGACGAACAAGGGAAAACAAAGAACGATTTACAAGCCGAAGGGGGGGGGGACTTAAGATTTGGTCTTTGAAAAGGATAGAGACCGGGAAAGACTACAGATTCGGGTATATCGACACACACCTACAACCCTTGACAACCTTATGTGATAACACATGCTAGCCCAGATTTCCGAGTTTAAAACATTATTATTCGAAGTCTTGTCCATTTGACCTTTAAACACTCATTCACATTTACATATACTTTGATGGGTACTGGGCTTATCCTCATTGCAGTTTGAGGCTGATTCTTAGTGCTAACATAAATGGTGCCATTGTTGGGGAACATATTTGAGCAGATTGAAGAGTTCCCTAGGAAGAACGACATAGATCCAACTCTTGATGGTAGACAAGCCCGGAGGGATACATAAAATTGACTGTAATCATCTACCTGACGACTCCACCATCAAATACTCCACTAGGGAGGATCCTGTTGACATAAAGATGAAGGGGGAAAAGTGTAAAAATAAGTATCATTTCACTGGATTGGAAATAACTGAATTGCTAAAGTGGAAAAAAATATAAATACATGGTGCAACTAGTGAAAATATAAAGTGGAAATAACTGGTTCCACCTAAATCCAAATATGTACAAAAAATGTGATTGGAAATAACTGATTGCTAAAGTGGAAAAAAAGATAAATACATGGTGAAACTAGTGTTTATCTAGAGGGGGATGCTTAGTACTGATAAAAGATGTATTATAAGTGATTCCCAATGTATTGGATGTCATTTTCTTGGATTCCAAAAGGTGTTATAGAAGTTAATAGATGATTATGCCATAGATTCATGTAGTCAGGGGACCAAGGGAAAAAAAGTGTTTGTCTCGGCTTTGTGGAAAAATCTCACTCTACCAAAAGCAAATGGAGATTGGGGACTAAATAATCCTTTCCTCTTCTCCACAACACTAGCAACATAAAATCCCTAGAGATTAATTCAAGGAACAAGGCTGTGGGTAGAGGTAATAAAATCCAAGTATATAGCTCTTAATTTTGATTTTTTGGAGGAATGTGTAAGTAATCTTGTAAAACAATATCAAAAGGTTTCAATAATTTGAAAGTGGTCAACTCTACCTTTCAACAAGTTGGCAACTAGTTAATATGGCAAGTTGGTAAAAGAGATCTAGTACAAACTGGTCTTCATCCTTGGTATCAAAGGATTGCATAGGCTACCTCCCTAGTTGATAGACAAGACAAGAAGAAAAGGTTTTTTATACACTAAGACATATTGTAAATGGGGACATGTCAACTATATGGCACCAACATTGGCTAACTTGGAGGGACATTTGACTTGGGGAAGATGATGCAGTCACATGGTAGAGATACATATATATTTTAAAAGACAATAACACAAGGATAAAAAATGATGATGATTAGTTGGTTTGCTATCCAAATCCAGTTGGAGACTATGTACCAAAAATAGTATACAAACCCCTCGCCGAGGAAGGAAGAGAGGAACAACATGTATGGTATTGGAGAATCATATGGAAATTATAGTTCCCATCAAAATCTAAAAACTTCATGTGAATGATCTTAAACAACAAGGCTCCCACATGGGGCATTCTATAGAAGAGGAATTTTGTGGGACCTAGTTGGTGCAACTTACATCAACAAGTAGAAGAAACAATCACACATATCATCATGACCTGTCCATATACAAAGGAGGCCCGGAAGGAAGTGGAGGGGATGATTGGAGTAAAAAATGTTTCAGTAGGAGATGACATTGAAGAGAATTTTAGGATCTAGTTTTCAAATAAGGATAGAAATGGGGTCAACTCTCTCCCCTTAAACATTGCTTGGGGAGTATGGTTGGCCAGGAATTTGAAGTTGTTCAAGGACAAAGGTACTTTACCTATAAAATGTGTTGTTTATACACTACACATTATAAACACTTACCCATAGGTTCAAGAAAAAAAAATCATACATAAACATAAGGGGTAAAATATAAGGACAACCCATGGGAATACTTTGATGGTGCATCTCAGGGGACCCTACCATGGGTGGAGTGGGAGGAATTTTACATATCTCTTTAAATCATAGAATTTCCTTCAAATAAGGAATTGGTTAAGAAAAAAATAACTACTGTGAGTTGATGTATCTTCAATTAGTTTTTAAGTTAGTCCAAGAGTTTGGAATATCACACATTCAAATTTTTGATGACTCGCTTCTAGTAATTCAATTGATGAACAAGGAAACAATATTGAGAAATTTCACCTTAGAGCATATGTTTGATGATGTACAATCTCTACTTTCAACTTTCTCACATATATCTTTATCACACATCTACAAGGATTCGAATGGGATATCATATATCTTATCAAAAGCTGGACTAGGTTTGAACCGTGGCTCCTAGATTGTTTCATAACATTAGGATGGGTACATATTTGAATATACACATGATCCTTGGGTGTAAATTTTATTTATACTACTATCATTTTTTTATAAGGTTCAGAGAACATATTAAGAAAGAGAAACAATAGAAGATGGATGCTTTTAGTTTTGTTTTAAGAGATGATGAAAATTTATGACAAATATTTGTAACTTTTTGAATATAGTTCACCGTTTATGGAAAAGGGGCACATGAGTGTTATAAATATGTCACAATATTTAAGATCAATCATGAAAACTTTTAGCATTTGATATATGTAATTTTGTTTATGTGAATAAAATTACATGTTTTTTCTTGTAATTTGGTTTATGTAAATAAAATTACATGTTTTTTTTTTCTTTTAAAAGAATAAAAAAGAAGAAGGATGAAATTATTGTATCATGATTTTAAGGAATTTTTATTTATTTATTTCTAGTTACATTTTAATTTACATATTAAATTAAATACAGTATTAATTTATGATTTTTTTTAAAAATAATATAAATATTAATTTATGATTTTTTCTCAAACAATATAAATTTTACGTGTTTTATGATGATAATTAATTTTCATTAAGACAAATTGGTCTATCAGACCTTAAGAAGTAAGAGATTACTTCAATTTCTTTAGAATTGTATTTCTATGCTAAAAACACATTGCAAGAAACATTCCAAGATTACCATAGTTTTGATGACTTAGGAGGTTAGGAAGGTCGATAATGTGACAACTATTTTTAAATTGGGATCTAATATGAGTATAGGTAGGGCAATCCAAGAGGAAGTGTTTTTCATCTTCTACCTGCTTGGTCTCACAAATGTGACATATTCTCTCATCCCATGGTGTTTTGGGAGTTGTGCAACGCTCAATTTCACTATGTAGCTCATGAGAGTTTGTTCTTATTTTAGCAATGTTGATTTTATTCTTTGCACTTTCAAAACTGAGAGGTAATTTACCTCCTTGTAGTATCTTAATTTCCTTTTATCCACTAATTATTTATGACAACATATATTCTCCTTAAATTTAGAAGTTGATAATATTTGTGATATTATCAATATTCTACATGATGGCTTCTTCTTGTATTCCCCAATGATTTAGCCAAGATTTGACATCTTTATGCCATCCCCACTTGAGTCACTGATGGTTTTGGCTAGAATTTGAAGCAATTTTGTGGAACCTCTTGTCATCCATGTTGTTTATCTTGTTCTTGTATGTTAGGTATCTATTCATAGAAATTCTCTCAATGGGGGAAAGGATTTCTTCTATGAGGAGGATAAGATAGCATGTATTTCCCTTAATTTTGAGATTATAAGTTATAAAATTATTTTGTATCTATTCCATATTTCTCCAGGATTCTTAGATATATTGCAATCCCAAACTCCACATCCATATAAGATAACTAGAGTGACGAGACTGTGAAACATGAGTTTTTTTTATCCCAAAGACAAAGGTCTACTGATTTGCAATTGTTTTTGAGCCCATAATAAGCTTTCCACCCTCTGTTTATCCTTCTATAGTTCCAATTGTGTTTGTGGTGGATATCGATTCCAAGATACTTGTATGAAGGCACTTCCTCCAATCTATTGTCATAAAAAAAGTATTGTAGGTAATCCTTTTGAATTTAATTATCATAACCTTTGTTTTTTTAGTGTTCACAGTCATGCCCATGCTAGAGAAAATTCCTTTAGGGTTATTACTTGCTTACCTAGGTCATAGGGACTCTTCGCCATAAGAGAAATATCACCAACATAAATAAGGAGGATGATGACTATACTAGCGAGAGTCGGGCCAACACAACCTACATCCTCTAAAAAATCTTCTAACTTATCAATATAGATGCTGAAAAGGGCAGGGGATAGGGGACAACCTTGCTTGACTCCTATATTATAGTTAATTTCTTCCAACCAGACATCAGTGTTCCTAAACTTGGCAATAACTTTCTCGTATAACCTTACTATAACAACTCTTAACTCGAAAGGGACTTTAATCTCTTCTAACCTATTCTAGAGGTTAGTCCTGGGCACAATGTCAAAATATTTTCTAAAATCAACGAACAACAAAGGATATCAGTTTTATCATTACGACACTCCTATGCAATGATCCAAAATGTAATAAGGTGGTCAATAGTGGAATGGTAGCCTTTAAACCCAGCTTGACCTCTAGCTTTTTTCCCATGGGTTTCTAGCCATGTGCCGATCTTCTTTTCTTGTTCCAATCCCTCTACCTTACATCCTTCATGCTCCCAGGTTTCAACCAAGAGAATAATGTCAATGTCACTCGAGATCCAACTTAGTATAGGCCTTTTAGTCCATGGAAAACCATGAAGGTTCCAAAAGAGGATCCGAAGTGTCCCAAAGTGCTATTTATCATTGTCCTTTTGGTCTCTATCCCTAATAATAAATTTTCAGTTCCTAATCATTGTCCATTTTCCTTCCTTTCTATCTTCCTTTACCTTTTGAACATCCTTCCTTAATTTAGCTTTATCTTTTGGAATGAGGTGTTCATTTATAAATATTCCAGACCCTTTTAAGCTCGAAGTTTTACTAAGTATGTCATATTTATGGGCATTAGATCTTACCATAAACTGAATCAACCTATCTTTATGTTGAATTTTTTTCCCAATCTTTTTGGTTCTATAAGGCCAAATTTTTCAATTTGTGACTTATTTTTTAACTCCTCCTTTGTTGAATTTTCGGATTTTCAAATCTGATCTAGTTAGTGCCTTATGATTTCAATACAAAATTTCCTTTCATGCCACAATTATCATAGAATAACTATACATTGAAAATCTCAACTATAACAATGCAACATAAATAACAAGATCTAGAAATATTAACCATGCACAGTAGACACAAGAGAGCAAGAATTTATCCCGGGAAACCCAACCTTGGGAGAAAACCCAACAAACTTTCTTATAGAAGAATTCAGTTCAAGATATTACCAGTGCATCACCATCAATAGATAAAAATAACACACAGAGAAGGTCCTCCCCAAGCCTAGTGCCTCCAAGAGCTAGCGTCTCAATAGAATAACAAAGATACAACCAAGAGAGATATTCTCCAAGTCTAGTTCCTCTCCAAGTGTGGCACATTCACCAAGATAACAAGGACTCCAAGAGATAGAGAAAATATCACCACTGCAATTGACAATTGGCTAGTGCGCACTTGAAGAGGAGAGTTGTGTATTTTCAAATGAAATGACTCTGCCTTTATTTATACTTGTCCAAGTGCTTGTATTTTTTTATGTGGGGATGACTTCTCTTCATGGGTATTCAATTTCACTTTATTGTTTTCTGTATTTTACTTGTGGAGGCCGACTTCTTTTCTTGGGTCTTCAATTGCTTCCTGGGGCTGCTTTAATGGTGAGATGGGTCTTCTTGTACTTCTTGGATTTATTCTTTCATAGAAAGGTTGTCCTTGAACATGGTTGGTATAATCTTCTCTGACATACACCCAGTTGATGTATACTTCTCCAACATAACACCTCGATTCTCTGTTAGTCCTTGTCAAGTCACATGATCAAGGATAGAAACTATACCTGGGCCATTCTCCTTAGCCAAGTCATATGGCCATCTGAGAAGAATGTTTGATCAATGCTAATACATGGAGAACATCAACACCTTGGGACATTCTCCTTGGCCAAGTCACATGGCCATCTAAGGAGAATGTCTGCCCAATGCATATGTACCTCGAGCCTTTGTCGATCTATGTCAAGTCACATGACCAAGGATAAAGACTATGCATGGGCCATTCTCCTTAGCCAAGTCACATGGCCAATTTGAGGAGAATGCATGCCTGATGCTGCCCAAAACATCAACATCCTTGACTATTGCTAATGTGTTGTCATCTTTTTATTCCTTTATACAAAAAAATATGAGGTTCAAGGATTTTTTGTTACACTTATGGTGTAACTCTATGAGCTTATTCATTTCCCCTTTGATAAGTTTGATATCCAATTTATGTTCCATGCTATTTAGGGCCAAATTGTTAGTTAGCTTGTCTTTAACTCTTTAATTTTGTCCCTAAGATTGCTATTTTTATAAACCTCTTCTTCCTTCGTTGATTGTTTTTATTATTGGTTTCTTTTTTTCTATTTCTTGTAATTTAGCCTCCATTTTGTGTAGCCGAGTCTCAAACCCTAATAGTTGTCCATTTGTCTCTCAATAGTATCTTCAAAAGATCTAAATTTATTATCAAGCATTCCTAGTAACTCACTTCAAAGCATTACTACTAATTCATTTCGAAGTTTGGCTTCTCTCTTCTCTAAGTTTTTCTATTCATTGTATATATTCATGCAAATGTTTTTCTATTCATTCTATAGATTGATACAAACTATCTAAAATTACTTTGTCACCAGAGAAATAAATATCCATGTAGTATCACCACAAAAATAATATTCACCACTGTAAATATAATATTCACTTCACCCCAGAGATAATATTCACTACCCTATTTACAACATAATATATTCACCACCATATATATTCACCCTAGAATAAATTAATAATTAAATATTTATTTCTTCTTCTTAATATAAGAAAATTATATATATGGAAAAATGTGAAAGTGTGACTACTTTTACTTAACTTTTAAATACATTGAAAAAAACATCCTTTTACTTAACTTTTAAATACATTGAAAAAAACATAACCCTTATAAGTCAATATAAAAACAAGTTGAAGTGAGTGATATAGAAAAATAAAATTGTAAAAACATAAACTTTCAATTACCACAATTTATGTGTATTTCTTTTTAAAGAATAATATGTATGTATTTTATAAAACACATATAAATACACGGAGAAAAGGTATAGGATGTATGCAACTTACTACGTATGTATGACATTTACGTATGGCATGTATAAGAGTATATAATGTTATTTTATTAAAGTATATATAAAAGATATAAAATGAAAAATAAACCATTATAATAAAAAATAATAAAATAAATCAAGAGAAATTATATTATTGATAATATGGATTTTGAAACATTAATTGAATTATTATTATTTTCTTTAATCATTATAAATACTTAATAAATTCAAAGAAGATAAATACTTAATAAATTCAAAGAAGATAGATATTAAATTGTGTTTACAAATTTTAAAACAATTTGAAATATTATATAAATAGTGATGATAAGTTAAAAAAATCCATAAAATATAATACATAAATGGTTATTAAATAGAAGAATGATTTTAAAATGATGTATTATAACTCAAAATTTGATATAATGTTCATTTAGAATATTAGAATTGGTTTATTTAACTTTAAGAAAGGTAAGAGATTACTTATATTTCTTATGATTTTTTTTTCTTTTATTTTAATAGAGGTGTTCAAAAATCACCATAATTTTGATGACTTAGGAGATTAAAAAATCAATCTTATGACAAATATTATACACTTTTCATCTTAAACTCTTTTATTATCACAAAAAATGTTTTGGGAATTTGAAAATTTCAGCAGACCAAGTTTTTGATAAAAATTGATTCATATCTTAACAATATTGATTTTTTTCTTAAATTGACCAACCAATAATAACAATAATAATGAAGTTTAATGAAGTTATATGAAAAGAGAAATAATATTCTAAATTAAATAATATATATTTAAAAATTAATAATACCAAAAATATGATATAAATATATTTAACTATGATACCAAAACTAACTATGAAGTAACCCTGGAAATTACAATTACAATTTTTAAATTTTAATAGTGGAGAGTATAGGATGATACCAAAACTGCCTACTAGGAAAATGAGAGTAATCTCTAATGGATAAGAGAGATTACTTTGACACATGCAATTCAAAACTAATTTTCAAATTTAGAAAGCTCTTTTATTGAAATAAATAACTATGAATATATGTATAATTATTCATCACACAGTTACAAAACCAATATTACCCTGCAACACTAAATGCCAACAACAGAAATATGCCAGCCTTGTCAGCAGTGGAGAGAAATATGGCAGCCATGTTCACAGTGGAATGAGTCACCATGCCAACATATAAAGACATGGCAGCCATGTTAATGGTGGAGTACAGAGATATGCCAGCCATGTTAATGGTGGAGTGAGATATCCCACCGACAGCACTTTCTTCCTCCCAGCATCCAGAGGAAACAGGCCGCGAGACGCTTACAGATATCAGTGCCCCAACACCTTGAAAGCTTACACAGCCGTTGAATGTTCCTTCCTTCTCTCTGTAACATTTGGCTTTTGAAGGAATTGCAGGTCCAAGGATTTGCGAGCAAATGGGTGAGCGCTATCCTACTAGCAGTGCAGCGAAGGCCAAACGAGAACGGAGAGCGTCCAAGGTACAACCGAAGAAGCGCTCGAGGCCGACGTCCAATAACCATGGCCCTGGCTTTAGCATGAGGCGTTGCATGGATGTAGCGAAGCAACACAGAGGCAGATTGTACATTCTCCGTCGATGTATATCTATGCTTCTATGCTGGCACAATCATGGAGAAGATTAGATTAGGCTGCTTTCCTGTAAATTCTACGCACCAACAAGGGTGAAATAGCAGGCAGTTTTCCTTCCCATATTCTAATTTTACTTTACACAGACAGAATTTCTCGCGGGTGTCTGTCGTTTTTTTATGGCCGGCTACTGTGGATCTTTTATCATCGCTTCTGCACGAATCCGGATTCCAGAATTCTTCATACAAGTTTCAGATCTTGGAAATCTTGATCCTCTGATCATGGAGACAACAGAAATTAGAAGTAGCGCCCGATCGAATTCCGGGTCAATTTAGCCTCTCTACAATCTGAAATTATCTGGATTGGCTTGTGGACTTAGGGAGTTTTAATAATCCCTGAGAGTTTTAATAATTCTTGAAGTTACATTCAGTGCTGGATGATGTGTTAAAATATTAACAAAAGTGGAATTTAGAATCAGGAAGGAGGTTTGGATATGAAATCGTATGATAACAGTGAAGGAATATCAAAATCCGTGCGGCTGTCGAACATTTTGGCCTATTCCCAAGATCGAATTGTATTGTATTGGTTGTCACTGTTGTATTTTGAGATTAAGTTGGTGTATAAAAATTGGGAAGAACGCATTTTAAATTTTTATGTTAATTTTTTTATAATTATTGCTTGACTAATTGTTAGAAGATGGTTTTCGGTTATAGGTTCCAATCTAGACGGATAGGGTCATATGTTTAAATTAGAAGGGATAGGATATGTAAATCTCTGTAATTTTTAATAGTTAAAGATGTATTTTCTATTAAGATGTCATATGTTCAAATCCAAAAAATAAAATAAAATATGTTAAAAATTAAATATTACATGTCACATTTTTAAAATTAAATTATTAATATCACATATTAAAAATTAGATGTCACAGATCTTTTATTAAAATATCACATGTTTAAAATTAGATTATTAATATTAATAATTATTAAAATTTATTTATTTATTAATCATAAATTATATATATATATATATATATATATATATATTTTAATGAAGTTTAACATTTCTCATACACATTTTTGCAAAACTAATTGATTTTGTTTTTTCAAAATTATATATATAAGAACATCTCATATACACAGTTTATGCTTGAATTTGCTTTAAAAATTAAAAATAAACTCATTTTAAATATAGTTGAAACTTTAAAATAAACCCATTTTAAATATAGTTGAAACTTTAAAATAGACCTATTTTAAGTTTAAGTATAGTTGAAATATGTAAAACATTTGTTTTTAAAAAGTTAAAAATAGATCTTATTTTAAATAAACTTTAAAATAGATCAATTTTAGATCTCATTGTAAATATAGTTGAAGTTTTAAAATAAACCCATTTTAAATATAGTTGAAAGATGTCAAACACATTTTAAGTAAATATAGTTGAAACTTTAAAATAAACCCATTTTAAATATAATTGAAAGATGTCAAACACATTTTAAGTTTAAGTATAGTTGAAATATGTAAAACATTTGTTTTTAAAAAGTTTAAAATAGAACCCATTTTAAATATAGTTGAAACTTTAAAATAAACCAATTTTAGACCCCATTGTAAATATAGTTGAAACTTTAAAATAAACCCATTTTAAATATAGTGAAAGATGTCAAACATTTGTTTTTAGTTATATAACATACAAACCCATTGTAAATATAGTTGAAATTTTAAAATAATATAGTTGAAAGATGTCAAACACATTTTAAGTAAATATAGTTGAAACTTTAAAATAAACCCATTTTAAATATAATTGAAAGATGTCAAACACATTTTAAGTTTAAGTATAGTTGAAATATGTAAAACATTTGTTTTTAAAAAGTTTAAAATAGAACCCATTTTAAATATAGTTGAAACTTTAAAATAGACCAATTTTAGACCCCATTGTAAATATAGTTGAAACTTTAAAATAAACCCATTTTAAATATAGTGAAAGATGTCAAACATTTGTTTTTAGTTATATAACATACAAGCATACCTATGGTTACAATGATAATGCAGAGTATATAATTGAATTTGAATTTGCTTTAAAAATAAATAAAAATAGACTTTTTTAAATATAGTTGAAAGATGTCAAACATTTGTTTTAGTTATATAGCATACAAACATATCTATGATTGCAATGATAATTGTTGTTATAACCTATGATTACAATGATAAAGTTTATAATTGAATTTGCTTTTAAAAAAATTTAAAAATAAACTTTTTTTAAATATAGTTGAAAGATGTCAAACATTTGTTTTGAGATATATAGCATACAAACATACATATTAAAGTTAAAAGGTGATAATTGTTGTTATAAAGAGTGTAAGAGTGTTATTTTGAATTTAAATGATATTAAGGTTAAAAAGTGAACATTCTTATAAACTAATACGATATGTTTAGGGTGATTACATTGATAATTCTTGTTATATATAAAGAGAGTGTGAGAGTGTTGTAATGTGAAGAAAACTGTGTACTTCATCTCTAATTAGGGAGTTTAATCTTGAATGGAGTAAGAGAGTTGAACTCATGACCTCCCCAATTTTGGGGGAGAGTTAAGAGGGTTCACGTTTGTCTTAAGACCATTTCAACTAATTTTTGGGGATTTTTTTATGAAATACATATCTACGGGAAACCCACCAAGTACTTCACCTCATTTTGAATATGGTGTCCGACGTAAATTGGATTTGTTAGAATTTTGAGGTTTTGCAACATATGACTCAAGGCCATTACAACAATATACTCATTAAGATCTCAACATATTTTTTTTAAAGAATATATAATGACCTCAACCTTATCCACCTTACAACATTTTGTCATACTAAATCACATTCAAAATATAATAATGCAAGAAATTGTAACATTTTCAAGTTTATACATAGCCTTAATATTGGGCTAAAGTTGAAATTATTTACATATACGATTATCAAGATGAGCAATTGAAGAAAAAAAATTAAAACTAAACCTATAATTTCTCACCATTCAACAAATAATGGTACATGATTGAAATGATATGTCTAATATTTAATCCTCCTTCATCGCTATTATCTCTATGATGGAAACGATATTTCTAATAAATAGTCAATATTTAATCCTCCAAACATTAGTTGCCATGCTTCTTCTACTACTCTCTTCAGACCCTTTCGACCATGGATTTAGGACAAGGGCGATCTCCCCTTCTTGATGCTAACGAGGCTACCTTCTAGGCTTTAATAACCTCTCTTAGAAAATACATGCACACATTTCTTCCTTCGAGATTCATCAAAAAATTAGATTAGATTCCTAAATTAAAATTGCCTATTGCTACTCCTTGTCAAAAGGCCTTGGTTCTCGTTGAAAGAGATCTTATTGACTAGTTTAAAACCATTTGGCTCTCTCAAATATTAATGGATGTTAGGATGTAAATAAAATGTGTAGCAATGATCAAATGAATATCTCATATTACCTTTGTGGTTGAGGTTTTTTTGCATCGTTGTTCAAGTTAAAAGAAGATTGAGATCCCATCTTCAAGAATGGCCCATATTTCATGGGGACAAAGGGAATGTACCTCAATATATGGTTGTAAATTTTTTACCTTGAGGTTTATGTGCCATCAATGGTGCTGGTGTGGGTTCATTTGCCTCATCTACCTTTGCATTGTTGGAGAAATGATTCCCTAAGGGCCATCAACAATACCTTGGGGAAATTCATAGATAAATAGAAACCAATTTGGGATGTTTTCATGTTGAATAATCTATGTGGAAGTGGACTTGGACAAATGACTTCGCGAGGTGATATTATTAAACTTGGATAATTGGAAACATGTGCAAAATTTAGACTACGAACAAGTGCCTTTTAAGTATAAATCATCCCATAAATATGGTCACTTTGAAAAGGATTGTAAAAACATGGTTTTAGTCTAAGCCCAAACAACGATGGAGGACCAATGGAAAATAATAAAAAATAAATCCATTCTAGTCATGAGCCATACTACACCTCCAACAACAAATTCTTAAAAAGGAAAAATTTCTACAACAACAAATAGGTATGAAATCCTCTCTTAACCTAAAATCGACTCCTTAACTACCACACTGGTCCCTCCTACAAAGCATATTGTATCTCTTTTTCCTGTAATTAACACTTAATATTTTTTCCACCCATCTACATTGAACCTCAAATAGAGACATTACTCAACCCAGAAAATGACCCATCTCTAGAAGTTCATGAAGAAGCAAAGCATGTTCTGGAAAAGTATTACCCTCAATCCAATGTGGTGGTCATAAGAAAGAAGGTCCAAACACAACAAAAACAACAACAAGATCCAGAAGAGGAGAGATCCAAGATAAAAAAAAACTTGTAAGAAAACCCTCTAAGGAAAATATAGGTGGAATAGTAAATAAGGAAAAGACCCCGGGGATTTAGACAACAATTGAAAGCTCAATAGGAGTTGGACCCTTGAAATTCCACTTGTTAAAAATACTTGAAAGTAGTTGTCATGGATGCTTAGTTAGGTAGTATATCCATACCCTCTTTTGCTAAATAATGAATATCATCACCTAAAATAGTGGGGGAATGGGAAGTAAGTTTGAATTTGAAGTTTTCAGAGATTTGATAAAATGAAAAACTATAACCATTCTTCTCATCTAGGAGACCAATATAGAAGATAGAAGAATTGCAGGACTTGTGAACACTACTAGATTTGGGTAAAAATTCCTATGTTGTCCCAATGTAAATACATCATGTTATTGTAGGATTTGTACTTATGCAAATCCCAACACAAGACTCCCAAATCTTGTGTAACTATGGAAGAACATACCACTATCATCTAAGTAGGTACTTCCCTCATTTTAGTGATGGAATAGGTCCACCACAAGGAAGGTTTCCATAGTGACCTCAGGGGATCAAATATCAAGTTTAGTATCCAAGCCTATTGCCCCCTATATTGATCACTAGATGATTAGTTTAGGTCAAGGGAAAAGAAGAGGGTTGGAGATTATTTGGTACCTTCCTAGAACAAGAACACTTTGCAATATCTATCTATCTATCTATCTATCTATCTATCTATCTATCTATCTATCTATCTATATATATATAT
>SNQJ01S0037410.1:75059-85620 GCA_010110895.2 Picea sitchensis
TGCCCCATATGTGTGCCATCATGATTGAATTTGCTCAAACCAAGCCCATTTTTCCATCATTCAAGGTTTTGAGGATGTGAGAGCCAATATATGTGGGTGGTGAGTCACTAGATGACTCACCACTCTCCATCACATGTTCCAAAGTCTTTTAATAAGGGCACAATGTCCTAGGTACAAGCCCATGACATCCCTCAAAGAACCATGTCAAAGCCATCCGAAACAAATCAAAGTATAAAACATGGTTAGACAAAATTTATAATAAACATTATTCCTTAAAGCATGCAAAGTAAGTTGTAACTTAAGATATAATCCATGGAAGAAAATTCACCTTAGTATCCCTTTCAAGCATCACACCAGCCCAGGAGCCCATGTGAGTTTCCATGTTTAAGTATGGGAAGGCCTTCATCCAACCCTATTAGGTGTGCCACCTAAACATGAAATAAAATAACCCAAGTAGAGGGATAGGTCCCGAGAGTGACAAGGGAAAGTAAAATCACTTCAAGAGTAAGTCTGATAGTGATATGGTTTTAGGGCTTACTTTATGGCTCATGGTGTCACTGAATCCATTTCTATGAGTGCCTTTGTGGAGGGTGTGATTTCTCTTGATTTACCTCATATTTACGTGCTATTTTTTCCAATCCCCCTTATATTCCTTTTTTATAAGTCCTACTTTATTAGATTTGCAAGTCCCCTTTGTAACTTGCAAATCTAATAAAGTCATTAGAATTTTTTTTTTGGATCGGGGTGAGAACTGAAAGAGTAGAGCTCAAGTTTGGATTGGATTTTGTTAGTCCTGTTTGCTATCATTCCTTTCTTTCTTTAGAATCATTTTCTTAATATTTTCATAGCAGTTGTGAAACAACCTCTGGACCTTCAACCCCTCTTCTCATGAGAGAATGGACTATGACCCATTTCTGAAGTTTAGTACACTATGAGAGGCTCTAGGATGGAAAGTGTTAAGTATGGTGGGGAATGAAAAATCACCTTTGTGAGGGCCCCTATTGAGGTGACCTCTTAGGCCCTAATAATCATCACATACATGTATTATTAGAAATTATACATAGAGTGGATAAATTCAAGTAAATATATATGAATGTATGTAATAAAGGATAAAAATAACCCAACGAATTATTGGTTGGATCAGGTGCAACCGCTCCAACCATTTACCTATTATATAAATAACCCTAAAGGAGGAATATGAAAGCGATTGGATATCCTTCCCCACATTTATCTCCTTCTTTCTTGGGATTATATGCGTGTCTTGTTCTACGTAATGTGTCTCTCTTGAATGTATGCCCTAATTCCTGAGAATAGACATTTTGGTTTTGTTGCCATGTGAGTTGAACTTGGACTTTGATATTGGATGAAATATTTGTTATAGATGCTCTTTGAATTGTTGCATGGAAGAATATCAGAGTGTTGTGTAAATAGGATATTACCATTGATTTGTTGCTGAGTATGCTCGTGGAAATAAGTTTATGATGATGATTCCCTCCATGGAGTACTAGTGATATTGTTGCATAAAATCATGCCAAAAAGACTACACACATTTGGAAGAAAAATAGTTAAGTAGTTCACATGGCCCTAATTCGATTATTCATTGTCTTTTTCATCTTAATAATTCAAGAAATGAGAGGCAAATTTTATGGATCATATACTATATGATTATCATAGGGTGTTATTGGTTGCATATTTTTTTTGGATTTCATAGTTCATAATTGTGGCTTTGCACATTCCCGTGATCTCTAAGTAAAAGACTGGATTTTCACTATCCCAAAGTCACGAGAGTTTTCAATATAGTTATGCTACAACACAATTTCTTATAGAAATATATGAGCTTGCAATCTCTTGTTTTCTCTTATGGAGAAAATTTGAAGTGTTGTATTTCCCAATTTAAAGAAATATTGCCTGATCCATTCACTCAACCGGGCGCTCCTGATAGGAAATGGTAAGGCGATCTAATGTCCAGGCCCGATTTGAGTGCATTATGATTCTTCTCTTATAGGCTCAAAACTATAGGGAGACGAACTAACATATTGAACATTCTTGGCCCTCCAATTGAGATAACAACTTGCCATTATTGTGATTTATCTCCATGTTGAAATTGTTGCAATGTATATTTTTAGAGCACAAGAGAAGAGGCGATTTTTATTCTTTGTCTTGTAGAATTCATGGCATCTCTTGAAATACAGTTTTTCCTCTAAATATGCTCAGAATCACAACCTACCCATGTAATTACGTTCCACCTTTATCAAGATCCTCCAACCTCCTGCTATCGCAATGGTAGAGTTGCATCTGAGATATGTAAAAACAATATAGGTCACTATTACACATCAAATTTCCATGCTTGCATAATGTGTCGCAAGTGTCACAAATGTCACATTTTAAGTGTCGTAAGCGTCACATGTGGCACAAATGTCACATTGCAAGTGTTGCAAGTATCACAACTAAAATTTTGCAAGTTTTTTAACATGATTTATACATTTTTAGTAAGTGTCACAACTCATTCGACACCATAAAAACACTTGCCACAAGCCCTAAATCATGTTGGAAGGAAAATCCCTATCATTTTGTAGTTGAAACATACCTTTTTACCTGGGATTTTGACCATTCTTTGGGAAATTAAGAAGACTGGCGCTCCCATGCCTATGCTTAGGGAGCGTCGATGCTCCCTACACCATGTTAAGGAGGCACCATGACACCCTATCTTCAACTTTATGGGGGTGCCATTGTTGGTTGAGGGAATCAAGGTGAATCCCACCTTCTTCTAAGTGACAAGTTTGAACGTTGGGGGTTTGTTTGGTTCAAGTCTTACTCCATGGCTCTATCTAATGAAATAAAGATAACCTATGGAGCCATATCCTCAACAAATTCCAAAAATACTCAAGGTGGTTGAGCCTCTAAAAACCTATAAATTGGAGGCATTTCCATGGTGAAAGGGAGGAAGAAATCATTAATAATATCATTGTTTTTATATTACATTGTTCATGCAAGGGTTGGTCAAGGAGAGCCTGGATGAGTTGCTATATCTTCAAACTTAAATTGTGAATATTTGATTTGGGTTCTCTAATTGATATACTTGGCCTATTTCCTTAAAGTATGTGTACTTTCATAGTTACTTGTCTATTGTTGTTCATTATTCATAGATAGATCAGTTTGGTTAATTATATAGAGTAAAAGAAAGGTGTATTTTTTGTTCTTTGCAGGATCCCATTTTCCTTAAGGAGCTTAGAAATCAAGCCCAAGGATTGGAACACCGAGGATAATCGTCGGAATAAGGTATGATACACTTTTCTTCTTCTTGTTCGATTAGATGAGTTAGATCTAAAAGAAATATAGCAAACATTTGTCCTTTTGTTTCTTGGTAATAGGGGTCTAGGAATCCAAGGGAGGTTTCACCTATTCGCAGGGGATACATTCTGTAACAGAAATTAGCGACCATACTGGGGAGCGACTTTGAATAGTATTTCCTTGGATCATCTAAAGTCTTTGCCTATCATTAGATATTGATTGGTGCTTGATTCTGAATCCATTTCCTCTTTCCTATTCTTTATTGGAAGCTTCACAGAGCCATTGGTCAGATCTTTCTGAGTTTTAAGCTCATTTTCAACATTTTTTCAACTTTTTAGAATTGAGCCTCCTCTGTAGTGAGAACCAGGGCATCACTATCAGACCGACACTCCCCAATAGCTCCACAGGGCACACCGCTCCGCCCTGTCTCCTTGAATACAATATCACCACTCTCTCATTTTTGTGAGAATCTTCACGTTTTCCAAGTTCTGCTCAGTTATGTTGATCAAAGGTTTTAACCCAGGAGTCCTCAACTTGTTTTTTTGGATTTGTTTGGTTCAAAGAACCGTTATTAATCTTTTTTGAGCTTGTAAATTATTTCTATATTGTGAGATTGTTTTATTTACCTTTCATTGGTTTAATCCTTGTTTCTCAAGATCATCAATTATCTACCTGATTATAAGAGTCTACAAGGGTTTGTTATTTATTGAGTTCCTTATCAATCATATTTTGAATGAATGAATTGAAATTCGATTATTTTCCACAACCTAGTTTTGATATCATTTCTTACTGCTCACTTTTCACATAATATTAAAGGTGATTTTCTTGATGTCTTATCCTTTTGGATCTATTTTTGAGTAAGTTTCATTTTCTTTGATTTCTTTTGTGACTATATTTATTTGGACAATCTTTTGCTTCCTTTTCTATGCCATTTTAGTTGATAACCATTTCATTATTTTTGAAAGAAAGAAGAATTAGAAGCACATCATTTCTTGAATCTAAAAAATCAAACAAAGAGAATTTGCAGAACTTTATATACATTGGTCTTAGAAATTGAAAGATTTTCTTTTTGATGATTTGGCAAATGTGTGAAATCTTGTTTGGAAACAAAATTGCATTAAGTTTTTGCATTCTTTTGAGTGTTTGTTAGTGATGAAAAGAAATAATCTCTTCTCCTTCCCATAAATAGAAGTTCAATGTAAAAAAATTGCATCTCATTCTTTTTTCTTTCTTTTTGAAGTGGAGTCTCAAAACATCATTAGTTTCACTATCATTCACCCTTGAGTAATGAACAACCATGAAAACAAATGCTAATTTAAATTGGTCTAGAAACGTTTCTTTTTATACCTTTACACCAAAATTAGACTAGGGATAGAGCTTTAACTCTCCAAAGCACTAAAGACAAACATAGAATCTTGTGATAGGTAGAGAAAATCCAATTTTTGTATAAGCATATATGGGAACCCCCTCTCACATTGGGGTTAGACACGAGGTTGTGTGAAGGAGAGAAACAAAGATTGCCCCTTCGAGGCTTAACTAATCATAGAGGAACGATTGTATTCTGGGGGTTTTCCTGAGAATCAACTGTACAAATTAGACATGTGACCCATTTGGTCGATTAACTGGCTTGCAGATGCATGAGACACAAAACCCACCATACCATCAACATGGGGTCCTAGGTTTGGATTTATATGATACATCGACAACCTAGGATCATGTGGGATAATATCATAGAGAGTTCCTAAGTGAGAATAAATCAAGTCAAAGTGCTGGGTACACATGATGGCTTGCTCTGCAGTAGCCACCCTAACCATAGCTACATCCTTAACAATTGGTGGTAAGATGGATTTTGTAAGCCACTCCATCAAGATATTATCGAGAATTTGAGTCTTAATTGTCCTAAATATTTTCCTCCACTCATGGATATGATCATAAATGTGGGTGGAGATGTCCTGCTGGAGAGATGTTAAGAGCTCTGTTCCAATATCATACTAGATAAGAAATTGATAATGCATTAGAAACACCATTACCGAGTTTTTAAAACTATTAAATGAAGCACCTTGTAATTTAATATACCATGTTTCATCACTTATAGTTAGGTATCTCTGGAAAAGATGCAACCTTACAATATCATCCATCAAGGAATTATATGAACACCAAAAATAATATGTCAGTATGTGTGTGGAGGGGTCTTCTCCCAATTTTCTATTTAATTTGGGCATGTATGATGGTAGCTTTGTAGGCATGAATGACCATGAAGGGTTATGGGAACTAGGGTCATTTTTCAAATGTGTCAAATCAAGAAAGTCCAACATTGCAAGGAAAAGCAACGACGTATGAGAAAATGAATACTAGGAGGAAGATGAAGTTCATGAATTCCCAGATAAATCATGCGATCCCCCTAAATTTGTGCTATAGGAGGGTTTTTATGTTATATACGAGTAAGTTCCCCTAGGGATGGTGGCAGTACTAGGACTAGACGTGTCCTTGAGGGTATTTTACCCAGGGAAAGGTGTAGACCCAAAGGAAAATGTGTTCCCAAGACTAGTCCTAAGGAAGAGTCTCCCATGACTAGAGGTATGGATAAAGGGATAGTCTCCCCATTGTGCAAATCTCCCCCCAAGGGATGTGCCCCTAGGGAAGGTCATGCTAACCTATTGGAAATTAAACCCTCCTGAAACATTAATTCCCCCAGACTAACTAGGCACAACCCCAAAACCACTAAGAATATTCCACCCAAAAGGAAAATGAGCACTCGATAATGCCAGGCCACTCTCAAGAATGACGGAGGTGGAAGGAAATCCTCCCGCCATGCTGAAACCAAGGATTGGACCCTCACTAGAAAGAGAACCAGTTGTGGGAAACATAATTGATGGGACGGACATGCGAATTCTAGGTAGACTAATGGATGGAAAAAAGGATAGAGAAAATATCCACCAAATAGAGGGACCTATAGAAATGGGAATATACGGTGTACATCCAATGGAACTAAAGGATGGAAAAGTGGGAATCACTGAGACGCCCCTAGTCCCACTCAAGGATGGGTTTGATGGCTTAATGACACTAGACAAAACACTTTGGCCCGACATGGTGTGAGGGTTGAACAAAGAAAAATGTTCACCAAATTCTCCCTTACCTGGATAAGTATGAGTGCTTTAGGATTAGTTAAAGGAGGGTTAAAGTTGGGTGGATGAATTTCATCATTCAATTTCACTTCAACAAGCCTAGTCTCCTCAAAACAAATATGGGACTCTTCAAATTCACGATCACCTATCTCGCACTGTAGGAGAGGTGGTTGAACCTCCGTGATTGGCTCTAGTCCTTGTAATTGATGGGACCGACACAATGATTTAGTCATGGTGAAAATAATATGTGAAAATTAAAACAAAATTTAACCTAAGGTCGATGTAGACTCAGAACCAAAGAGAACACCCCTAAAAAATCTAGGGAAACAATAAGCCAACCAATGACTGAGGGGGGATTTCCAAAAACCAACCCTCCGGGGGAGGTGAATCCCCACAATTATGGGGAGATTGGATAGTGAAGGTATGAGGAGTAGTTATGATGAACTATGTGAAACATCCCTAACTAGTTCAAGTACCATTTATTAAGGTAGAAACCCTCCAGAAGATCTAATACTATGAACGAACATCTGCCCTAGGTACTACATACACGTCCCACCTGTAGTCACCTTTGTAGCTGCCTAGGAATGGTCACTAAGGCAACCACCTCAAAATCAATGACCAGGTGAATAGTCCCAGGTCCAACCTCATGTAAGGGTAGGGTAACTAATCCTGAATATTTTAAGGTGTTACCTCACACATAGGTGTGGCACCAACGAACCCCCCACAAACACCAAAACAAGTAGAAAGGGATAATCTCCCTACTTTCCTTGATGCAACCTCGTGCTTGACTCTTGTTTTGGAGGATCTTCCCAACACATTGATAGAAAGAATGGGTTTTACACTCTTTAATGACTTATAGATTTCATTTTGGTGGCCTTGGAGAGTTCATTCTCCAATCCTATTCTAACTCCCCAAGCCTATATAATTTTGGTTCACTAGAAAAGAAAAGAGTCTAATTGATTTGATCTCTATGAATATTTTCTTATGGCTATTGTTTATGTCGAAGGGAAATGGATGGAACTTTTGATTGTGTTTTAACCAACCAAAGCAATGCAAATATGTCAACGCAATTGTTCAATTCGATGAATTGTAGCTATGGGAGGGAAAGTGAAAATTTTCTTTGTAAACTTCATAATGCAACCTATCAAACACCAAGCAACCATGAAAGAAAAATTAGAACTAAACTTTTGACAAGATCTGAAACCAAACTCTTCAACAATGCACTTTGTTTTTAATGCTTCAAAAGCTTGTATGCATGCAAATATTTGTTTCCTTGTTTATTTTTCCAAATATTATGTGAAAGTTCCTTAATAAAAACAAGAACACAATTTGCAAATGGAAAACTATAAAATCAATAAGCAAAGGGTTGTAGGAAATTGGTAGTGATGATGAGAAGCACACTCTAATGTCTCTACAAGAGTCTCAACCCAAAACTCACTATGAAGGTGGATCTAGTAATGAATACAAATCACAAGAGGGGAAAAGGACCAATTCCAATCAATATAGGACACTACCAAATCTAACCAGATATGTTGGGTGCACTTCCCAACTTCAATGGATCACTAGACAACAACAAGTGTCCACAAGCAATCAAATCAAGCCACACAAACACACTTCAAACCGAAATTGAAGAAAAAAGGTGTGACAAATGGACTCAACTAGAGAAGATATCTAAGTGTACATACCAATTACATATCCATGAGATTAGACAAATCTAATCTGAATAAAGAAATATGGAAACCTTACAATTTTCAAATTTTACAGGGGGTGTTGCGGGTCAGATGACTTGCAACAAGCGACTAGTCACTTGAAACTAGTAGTACTACAAGAAACACCCTACAATATTTTTGAAAAAGAGAGAGATCTAAATCAGATCTGTTGTATCTGAGAGACATTATCTCTGAGGGAGTACCAAGGAAGAAAACAACCAAATAAAAACATTAAAAAAAGGTTAACAGGTAAGAGATTCTAAACTAGAGAAGAATAAAAGATTCTTCCCCAGTGGAGTGAGGTGGATCCAAACTTGTACTTCATACTTGTTGGAGAGGATCCTCTCATCTTGGTTCTGTATATTGATGATTTATTTCTCATAGGTGCAGAGGAGATTATTGTAGGGTGCAAAGCGGATTTAGCTAGTGAGTTTGAGATGAAGAAAATTGAGGATTAATGAATTATTTCTTGGGGTTAGAGGTATGGAAGGTATTGGGAGAGATCTTCCTTGGACAAGGGAAGTATATAGTAGATACCTTGAGGAGATTCAGTATGGAGGAATGTAAACCAATGGATACACCTATGATTACCAATCTGAAGAAGATTGACACTTCAAATTTAGAGTTGGTGGATCCTAGGTTATATAGGAAGCTAGTAGGGTCCTTGATGTATTTGGTCAACCCCACACCAAATATTTGTTTTTCTATGAATTCCTTGATTTAGTTCATGGTAGAGACAAGGTAGGTGTATTGGATCGAATCAAAGCATGTTCTCAGGTAATTGAGAGGTACAGTGGAGTATGGATTGAGATATCTTGGAGGATATGGAGTAGAATTGCAGGGGTATACAAACTCAGATTGGGAAGGCAGTGCAATAGACAAAAAGAGAACCTCAGGGTGCTAATTAAACTTGGGATCAACAATGATCACTTGGTTTAGTAGGAATAATAGTTCTATGGCACTCAGTTTGGTAGAGGCAGAGTATATGGCAGTGAGTAAGGCTAGCTGCGAAGCAATTTTGCTTCACACATTGCATACATGTTTATTTAATCAGGAGTTGGTGCCTACAATGATATACTGTGATAATAAGAGTTGTATCAAATTCTTTGAGAATCCAATATTCCATGATAGGTCCAAGCATATTGAGATCATATATCACTTCATTTGGGATAAGATCCATAAAGGAGCAATGAAGCTTCAATATATTTCCACAGATGAGCAGGTTGCAAATATTCTAACCAAGCCCTTAGAGAAAGGGAGTTTGTATTCTTTAGGCATAGACTTGGAGTGGTGTAGAATACCTTCCTCGCTAAGAGGTAATTTTGTTGTTAGTGGTAGCATAGGACATTTATTTCCACACAAGTCTATGTTTCTAGATGCGTGGAAATCATCCAAAGCCTTCTCCTCTTGAATTTACTTTAATAAATGAATTATTAAAGTAAATTTCATTTATTAAATTAATTATGTAATTAGTTAATTGAGTTATTTATGAGACATGATAAAATTACTTAGCATGAAACATGTAATATAAATCTAAAAGTGAGCGTGAGAAGTAATCTCAAGCATAGATCACTTTTGAGATTAGAAATAGATTGGAACTCATGATTATAAAAACAAGGCTAGGGTGAATGAGAAAAACACTTGAAAGGTGTTGAGGGAGATGACACAGAGTATTGGATCACAAAGGATTGTGGTTCAATATCTTGGATAGGTGATGATACAAAATATATTTGTAGAATGAAATGAATACAAATTATTATCAAAAGATGCTTAACACATAATAACATATATACAATAAAACTAGTTTCCATTCAATAAGGAAATAAGCTGAAACTATAAAATGCAACAGAAACAAGCTTGCTAGAATGGTGGTGGCTTATCTCTGAGAAGAGATGTGACGACTACGCTCATTCAAAAGAAGATGATTATAGTGAGGATCTGAAGGAATTTTTACAATAATCAGGAATTTCAAAAACCTTGGACATCCAAAAAACCTAACCCTAGGAGATGAAGCACCAAAAGTCATGTGGGCCTCGTTTGGGTAAGTTAGTGCATCAACTTCCCGTGGTTGTAACTTTTGCATACAATCTCTATTTTAGGTGCATGATATCCCATTGGAAAGGTTTATCCTAGGACTACACATTTTTCTTCTATACATCATAGGTCATTCTAACTGTGGTGAGCCCTAAAATACGTTGTTTAGGGCCTCAAAACGACCCCACAAGTCAAGGACCTGAAAACTAGGGAAAAAAATTCCAAATTAGAAAAATTCCAAAATGAGCCAGTTGAAATAGGTGGGAGGCCACTGAAATTCATCTGGGTCAATCCTACCCCCTTAGGAAGAAATGGTATGCATTGCATTGAGTTCCCCCATCAGATGAGGAAATTTTTGTTGAATTTGGCCCCGGGTGAGCCACTTGGCTTGGTGTAGGAGAT
>SNQJ01S0037410.1:88220-102260 GCA_010110895.2 Picea sitchensis
TAAAGCTCATTTTTACTGTGGTGAGCCCTAATAAACGTTGTTTAGGGCCTCAAAATGGCTCTGCAAGTCAGGGACCCGAAAACTAGGGAAAAAACTACCAAACTGGAAAACTACCAAAATGAGATAGTTGGAATAGGTGGGAGGCCACCGACATCCATATGGATTAGGTGAATAAGGACCTTCATCTAGAGATCATACATGTCAAGGATAAGAGAGAATAGATGCATACATAGGTGGGTTTCAACAGAAGGAAGCCACAAGGGAGTGCTGGAGCGCACATAACTTTTTGTACAAGTTTTTAGTACACATCCGCGGGTCACAGTTGAGTTAGTCACAGACATCCGTGAGTCACATTGGGGAAGGTCACATATATTCGTGGGTTAAGGAAGATACAATTGCATATTCCTAGAAAAGTGTGCCAGAATTGATTGTACAACAGGTCATCCCTTTCCAGGTTAGTCTGTATTTGTATTTCTCTTAGTGGGTTATTATCCTTGTTATAGGAGCTCTGATTTTAGCATAATAAAATTATTCTCAACACTGGTTTTCCCTCTAGGTTTTTCCAGGGGTATTCACCCAAAAATTATGGTGTTCATGTGTGCTTGATTTGGTTTCCTTTTTTATGATTTCGCTACATAATATTGAGTTGAATATTTCAGTAGTGTATTATTATTTTATGAGTTGCTAATCTGATTGCATTGAGGAAATCACTAGATAAAAAAGTACCTAGGTGATGGAGTAAGAATTTCTACATTTCCTAGAGGCACAAGACCTAGGAAAATAATTCCATTATAGTTGGATCATCCTCTTGCCCACCATGATACCGTTGAAGCCACCACTAGGCCATGAGAATGATGAAATGATCTCGTGATCCTTCCCCACACCCAAGTTACTAATCCTAAATACAATAAGGAAAATAAACTTTGGGAAACAACCGACAAATAATTCTAGAAATGGTACACCCAACTAACTCAAGTGGCTTCCCCAACACTATGAATACCATGTAGCCTCATGGATAGTTATGAGGACTACCTCCAGTTTGAATGAAATTTTAATAATGTGTATATTTACCCACGTATAGACGCAAAGGAGAAAACCAAAATGATTCCATTTAGTATCATTGAAGAGATATCAAGGAGGGTGTTGCAAAATGGGTTGAAGATCTTAAACCTACACCTAATTATGAGCTAGAATAACTAGAAACAAGAACCAAAAGGAGACAACATAGAAATATGGTAGAAAAATACCAACATAAAGAGAAAGAACTAATAGAAGACTAGCCACGGGCTGATACATCCCAAACACATAAAAAAACACCCGTGGGACATTGGAAACGTGTAAAGGAAACCACAAGCGCTGAAAAGGGGAAGAAGATCAAGAAGACATAGACAAAGACCACCGGATAGAAGATTCCACATACAAAGAAAATACATGCAACCCTTGAGAAAAGTTATAGTACCAAACCTAGTGAAGCAAAGCACACACCAACTCCACTAACCATCACAAAGGAACTCCCCTCACAGTCTATCAGGAACATAGTGGTGCCCGATCAAAGTGGGAGAAACATGATTGATACCAACACCCCAATAAAAGTAGCAGGGAATATTTACACACCCATCTCGAGCCTCATCAAGTAGTTCAAGGAGCACTTGATAATGCAACAGATAATTTAGAGAGAGTCAATGAAAAAATTTGACACATTTTATTGATAGCTAGTGATTTCTCTAGCAATTGAGTCTTGATCTCAAGCACAACAGATGCCATCCAACACATTTCACCCCACATCACTACATAGTAGTACCCATAGTAGAGTGATATGTTTCGATCCATTTATAATCACTACTTTGGAGCCATCCAACTCTACAGATCCCCGAATAGTATTGTACGTTGAGATAGAATTTGCGCAGGTTCCACTATAGTACCCGAAAACTTATATGACTTAAATTATGAATGAATTGGGGATATGCACCAATTACTTATCCAATATTATGCACAATTGCAATAGGAGCATGAACTTGAAATTGTCATGCATAAAGAAACCTAGGACAAACATCGCCAAGAGATAGTAGCCTATAAGAAGATTGAAGCAACAAACTAATACACCAAAGCACTCCACACAACGAAAGTCACTGCAGACACAACATTGCTCATCGTAGTTGACGATGTTTTTGCACAAGTCCCTTACACATCATAAGATACTTCAGACCTCCCCACATTGTGCAATATTAGAAAAGTAAAGGAGAGATTCCAATACCTAGAAACATATAAATTCAAGTTTCAGGAAAATCTCAAGTTCCCTCCATTAGATAGTTAGGAGTTGCAGTAGAAAATAGTGGTGGTAGAGGAGCAACTAAAAAATGGGAAAACACGCATCACCGATTTCGAAGGGGTGGTAGAATATAGATTCAAACTCTACATACACCTCCAAAATTCCCCCAAAGTCAACACTATCGATGATCAAATCTACTAAAATGAGGCCCATATCACATAGAAGAAGAAATCATTTCCATTCTTAGAACATGTCGAGTGAAAAGAAGCCATGACATCAATTTAAAACAAACTTCGGGAGATTGCGGCAGCCCACACTGGACAACAAAATATCTCTGCAATCACGCTCGAGGTAGCTAATAAATCTCAACTACATTACCACAAACTCACTTATGAGCAAGTAGTGACAACCCTAATTGCAACATTATTGGAACAAATAAGCATTACCTTGTTAATGATCACATCAAGAAATGTTGAGGATTGTTACAAGAAGATGTAGGAGATGAAATAATATTTTAACAAGGTTTATGGCCACTTCCAAGAATTCATCAAAGAACTCATCACAATTGTTTCATCAACATCTGTTGTGAGATCATAGATGACGTTGTTGGCTCAAGGAAGAGCCAACTAATAGTGTTGGGGGACTTTTGGAACCTAAAGTTTTGTACAAGTTGTGCATGCACCACATATTAACATTGTGCACATTCTCAAGAAATACAATACGTGACACCAAGTTTCAGTGTCTGTGCTAACCAAGGAGATACTGTGTGTGCCAACTGATTTTGTACTTTTCACAAGAAATTAAGGAGATCACATGTAGAACGAATATGAAAATATATTCGAGAATAATTGTAACTAATTTTGTAACAACTTGGCTGATCATGGTTGAGGTTATGAATTAGCTGGAAAGTTAGTTATGATTTCCATGATCCATGGAAGATATGGGGGGATTCACACATACATGTTGGGGGTTTTGTTCTTATCCACTAGAGGAGTTGAGTAATAAAGGGATGAGTATGTTTTAGTAGGAAAGTTGTACTTCAATTTTGTAATAGTTTTGTATGATTTCTAATGTTCATAGATACTGTGTGCATATGAATGAGAAGATAAATATATTAGCACATGGCTCATCTCGGTTCTGATGGATTTTTGATACATATTGAGCAGGCTTCGACCTCTGTGTATGAGGATTGTATTTGAATTCCTTTGATCTTAATGAAAGGAATCCAAGCACCTTTATCTCTACATTTTGTGAGTTATGGTTTGGATGTATTCTTGTTGACATTCTTCTACGTAGTACTCTTTTAATAGCTATGAATGCATGATTAGTTTTCAATAGGTTTCCTATATGCTTACGTCCTTCACACCCTAAAAACGACGTATGGTCTTTGTAATTCTCATGGCATCGGGTGAGACCTTGTTCAATCCTTGAATATTGAATATGTTGGATCCTATTGGGTTTTGTTGGTAAATCCTATTGAACCCTAGGTCTATAACCCCCCAGTCAAGCCAACTCCAAGGAAGTAGCTAATGAAAATCATGAGGGCTCTCTAGTATTATGTAAGTCTTCAACAAGAGATCTAAGACACCTTAACCCTTCATCTATTTCCATGTTTACATTTTTTTGTTGTGGGTTGGGGTTTGGTTTTCCTTCCTTTGGTGTCAGATATTGGCTTTCTTCAGGTTTGATGTTAATTATGTGTGCTACAATTTAATAATGGAATTTTTATAATTAGGTCCATTTTTTAAATTAATTTAGGAAATTAGAAAAAACATGAAATTAAATAGTTTAGGAAATTAAAAAAAAACATGAAATTGTAGTTGGATAAATATCTAGAATACCCCGAAGATGGTGTTAGGATCATGTGGGCACCTCATTGGAAAATCCCAGAGCTTCAATTCTTTTAATCATCCCTTAAATCCGTCATACGGTTGGTGGAATGTGAAAAAAGGGTCGTGGCCCCTTTTAATTGTGCCAAACAAGAATGCACACATGCATTCCTAGAGAGAGCATGTGCGTTCTGGGAATGTGCATTTTTTAGAATACATGTATATGAGAGTGTGTGCCACGAGGCACCCTAGGTCTCAAAACCATTAGCTATACCAAAGTTGCACGAGCACCCCCTAGGTCTCCTAAAACCATTAGCTATACCAAGTAAATGTTGGGAAGATCTTTGAATGGATTTTATTACAATTCTACCCAAGTCTAAAGTAAATAATGTCATCATTGTTGTAGAGGATCAACTCACAAAGTATACACATTTTTTATACCTTTCCCATCCCTTTAAATTAATAACAACAACCACAACATTCATGGAAATAGTTCAGAATCTACATCAAATCCATAAGATCATTGTAAGTGACAGAGATCCAATTTTCATTATAATTTTTTGGATTTAATTATTGTCTTGTTTGGGTACTCAATTGGCTCACAACCCCTCTTAGCATCCTAAATCCTATTAGAAAATAAATATTGTGAATAAATATCTAGAAGGGAATCTCCATTTCTTTGCATCTGATAAAAAAACATAATGGGTCAAGTGGTTTACCTTGGGAGAATGGTGGTGCAACACATCCTTCCATACTTCATAAAAAATGTCCCCATTTATGACACCTACGAATATCATCCTACATCCATCACATCACTCTTGAAAGAGAAAGTGAGGGTTCAAGAAGTGGAGGACCACATAGATAACCAAAAAGAGGTTCTCAAACTATTGAAGGACAACTTGGTTACAACACAAAATAGGATGAAACAACAAGAATATCAACATTGTGGTGAAAGAGACTTTGAAGTGGTGGATTGGGTATTTCTAAGGATACAACCATACAAACAGATGTCCCTCGAGCATCAAAAGAAGGACAATAAATTAGGACCCAAGTATTATGGTCCCTATAAGGTGTTGCAGAGGATTGGAAGTATGACTTACAAATTTGAGTTACCTCCATATTCACATGTACATTCATTCTTCAATGTTTTTTTTCTTAAAGAAGGTAATGGGTGACAATATCCTAGTTCAAACTATTTTACGAGAGATCAATAAATGAAGGAAAACCATATTAGAACAAGAAACAATGCTCGAAACAAGGGTTAATAAGATGCAAAATTGAGAAATTACTGAGTAGCTCATCAAGGGGAAAAACCTACCAATAGAAGAAGTGACATGGGAGGATGAGTTATTCATGTAGAATCATCCACAACTAATGAAGTGTCAAGGGGAACACTTGTTTCAAGAGGAGGGGCATGTTAATACCCCAGAAAAAACCCCATGTTAAGCATAAATCCCCATGTAAATCCCTAGATATTGAGTTATTGCATTTCTATAGTTATATTAGTATTGTAGGCTAGACCCTTTGATTGTAATTGTACCCTTGGTCTCTTATATATATACCAAGGAGACCTAGTTTTAGGATCATCTATTCTTGTACATTTTTTCTATTGTAAAAGGAGGTTTCCCCCTCAAAGAGGCTCATATTTAAATCTTATGTTTATTTATCAAGGTGTGGAGTTACTTATCTCTTTATTTTTATGCTATTTTGGTGTTTGTGGTCTAACAAAGATAGAGGTCATATTTTAATTTATGGATTGTTTAGGTTGCTAAGGTTTTCGAGTTATCATACCCTAATCATTATTTTTTTGAGATTGTGGATGGTTCTCAAGTTCACCATAATTGTTTATAGGTTTGGGTAGCATGCTATGGAATATGGTAGTAATATTATGATTTTTGGAGTTGATAGGGATGTTGTTTCACATGTTCCAAACACTTATTTTCATGGTTAACTTTGTTTCAGATGAATTAATGCAAGCCTGAGATGAGTGTATTCATGGGAATAAACATGTGTACAACATTGGATTAATGTACACGAATTGGGAGGAGCTTCATCAACAATTCACCTACATTGGTGCCTTTCTTAGACACATTTTGGATCGATGTGGACATTGTTGTCCATCATGGTTCGAAAATGGTTTTAGTATTTTATATTTTTATTTGTTGTAATGAATAAGATGTTCTTTAGAAAAAAATCAAATTAGGTTGTTATGATTTTTGATAGTTATAAAGAGTCACATTATTTATTGAGGTTTTTCCCTTGTGGTGTTGTGCCATCCATTTTGACTATCACTAGAAGGTAAATGTGGGTGTTATTTTCATTATTTAGTAAAATAATTTTCTTTTTATTCAATCTTCTATTAGTATGTCCATGTACATGACTTTCTTTCTTTCCATTTCCTAATAGCAATATTGATTCTTGCTAGTGATACCTTACAAACAAGCATGATGCCCAAGATTTTTGTAAATTATCTTTTATGTAGCATAATAATTGTTTCTTCATCTATAACATAGCCAAGCTAAGGACCAAATTTTTAAATCATTCATGGAGTTCATTTTCATGATACACTTTTTCAAAAGTTAGCCAGTGTGGATCAAGATGACTCAAAGGATTGAAGCATACAATTTTACCGAAAAAGAATCATACAACCAACAAAAAGAAAGAAAACTGAATAATGAGGGCGATCTAGGCTAACACAAGCCTTGGATGTCAATTTGATCTATAAAATGCGATGGATGTTCTAATTGAACAATTCATCACAACATATCTTACAATAATCTAAAATATTTTATTATTCACTTTATTACCTTAGATCTCACATTTACTATTACTAACTTACTGCTCAAATCTGTACAAATAACTAAAATCGAAATGAAGGAACAAGAAAATGAACACACCATCCACAAAATGAACACACGATGTGACCTGAAAGATTATACAGGAGAAAACCCAACCAACAGGTGAGGATTATACTTTTCTCTCTTTTTCTTAGTTAACAAATGTAAGTACAAAGAAAGGGGAACTCACTATGGAGTTTCCTTAGACATTGTGGCTCGAATGCCTACTACAAAATCTTCTACTTCCTATATTATGCTTCAATAACCCAATACTAAATGCTCTTCTCAACTATGGAAATAATAACAATACAAAAAGAATGGAACCCCGTCTCTTCCTACCAACCCAGTATTTAATATAACCTCATAGCCATCTTGGGTTGTGGTTAAGGTTTTTTCCTGCCTCAACCCTCAATCCGTGTTAGGGTTTTGGACCCTATATAATCTTCTTGAAAGCCGAAAAATGAATAGAATCACATGTGTGAGTAATGGAGGTTATACCGTGGTGGTTTTGACCCTAAAAATTTCCATTTGATGCCTCAAACTAGCTCTAAAAGGTTCTAGACCCCAACTCACCAAATTGAGACCTACACTTAAAATGAGCTCTGCAAGTCAATTCCTCAGATTTTTCCACCCAAAAAGTAACAAGATAGATAACAAATTATATAATGACCCATTCTAAATTATAATTTAAAAAAAAAACAACATTTATAAATTAATCATATGATCATTCACTATCTCAAAACAATAATTTTTTTAATAAACAAAT
This sequence comes from Picea sitchensis, assembly GCA_010110895.2. NCBI lineage: Eukaryota > Viridiplantae > Streptophyta > Pinopsida > Pinales > Pinaceae > Picea > Picea sitchensis. The sequence goes on from SNQJ01S0037410.1 coordinate 95,922, forward strand.
AATTTCAATAACCATGTCAAATTTGTAGAAAAATGAAAAATAACACCATAAATAAAAAAAAATAGTCATTAAACTTTGAATCAAGTAAATCAATAAATTAACTTCTCCAAAACAAACAACATAACCAAATCTTTAGTCCCTAAAATAAAACTATGGTCCCTAAAATAAAACTATGAAAAAATAATTTATCATGTATCAAGAAGAGATTAGACACAACCTTGAACAAAGGTTGCAACACCAATGTTTACCGATAAGATTAAATAAAAAATACAAGACTCCAACATCAACTCCAACATCAAGATAACAATTAAAATAATGTAAACATGTAAACCTATATGCATAGATGTTCATAAATATAGAATTGGAAAATCATAACTCTTAATTAAAAAATAATGAACAATGGTAACCTGAACTAACAAAACAAAATTAAAAAGTTGTTATACATAAATTTATGTTGCGAGCTTCTCATTGAAACTCTTTGAACTATAAAATGTACACAAATGGGAACATGATGGTGAAACTGAACTGGTACATTTAGACTTTTCCTATATAAAAAGTATTTTAAATATTAAATATAAAATTTTTATTTAAAATGAAAGTGGGTTTTTTCTATTTTTAAATATAAAATACAAAATTTTATTTTCTAAGTGAAAGTGGGCATGGAGGTGCTTTTATTGAAGAAACATTTTAAATTTAAAATAGTAATACATTATGAAATTCTTATTTTCAAGTGAAAGTGGTAATGGACATAGTTAAATACAAGTGAAAGTGGGCATGGACATGGTTTTATTGAAGAATCCTCTTAAAGTTAAAAGAGTAATAAATTTAATGTAAATTTGAATAAAAAGTGACATTTTATATGATTTTATATGTGAAAGGGATGAGCATGGTTAATTTCAAAATTTATATATTTTTGTTGAAGAAGTAATAAAGATTAAAATAATAATAAAATTAAATGTAATTATAATTTAAAAGAGAGTTAATTAATAAGTTTATCATTTTTTAATTTGTTTTTGATAAAAGTAAACTATTTAATTAATATATTTAATTTTCAAAATTTAAATTATCTAACCAACAATTTTAAAGAAAAAAAATTATAGTTAAAATTTTCATTAATTAAATAAAATTACAATTCTCAAAAAAAACTAATTAAAAAGAAATTAAATTAATCTCCTAATTAATTTAAATTAAAATAATGAAATTATATTTTTAAGATATGCATTAAATTAAATATGGAAAGGCAATTAGGAAAAATATTAATCCTCCTTTGAATATTTAATATATTTTCAAAATCGTTGAGAGAGTTTATGAATGGACAATTAATTTTTTATTAATAAATCTTTGAATAATTTGTTTTAAATTATATAAAAATTAAAAAGATTAAAGTAATTATGATGCATTAGCTCTCTATGGAAATAAACTATAGTATATTTAGAAATGTTTAAATAAATAAATGATGTATTCACTGGTTATTATTTTAATATATACGCTGTATCTTTGGAGCTTTGAATATTTTATTTTTTTCAAAATGTTTTATTTGTTATTTAGTTTTTTGTTCTACTTGGTTATTAATGTAATTTGTATATTAATAGATGTTTTTTTTGTTTGCTAGTTTGTTACATGTATAATTTGTATTAGGTTTGAGTTGCACCAACCTTTAATATGATTGGATTTTTTATTCCTTAGAAAATTGATGACTTTAACATCACGGAATGCCTTAACAACACACTTTATCACCAACTCTCCTACATCTCAGAACCTCAATAAATATATTTTATGAAAAAAAAGATATTAATTTATTTTTTAAGCAATAATAATAATTCAGTATAACTCAATTATTTTATGTTAAATAGACAAATCTTAAACCAAATTCATTTAACCAGCCATTAGTAACTCTGAATATTCTTTTCTCTTCAAAATGTTTTATTTGCTATTTAATTCCCTGTTTTACTTGGTTATTAACGTAAGGTTGATGTCATACGATTCAATATGTATGTTTAAGAGGATATTAACTACAAGTGTAGTTACAATACAACAAAAGATTTATAACCGTATTTCTGTGTTGCTGTGTGCGTTTTATTAATAGGATAAAAAATTACCTAAATTAGGTATCTTTATTTTGTAATAATATGTTTTTGATAATTTATGATATTGATGATGATTGTGATAGTTTATTAAGATGAAATTTATTTTAGTGAATAAGTAGAATGAAAAAAATTAATTAATATATTAGTGTAGAAAGTTTAGAATTTAAACTCTTTTAATTAAAATTTTGATTTTAATTTTTTTTATTCTTTTTTTTAATAAAATTTAAATTTGATAAATTTTATTTTAAAATTTGATAAAATTTATTTTAAAAATAATAAAATTTATTGATAAATTTTATTTTAAAAATAAAAAATTATTAATATAAATTTCTAGTATTTTAAAATGGAGGAAAATTTGTAGACAGTTTTATTATAATCAAAGTTTTGGTTAATCAAATTAAAGTATACTTTTTAACAAAATTATTATTAAATTTTAATCAATTTTTTAGTTAAAAAAAATCACATTTATAAAAATTATGCAATATAAATAGTTTATTTTTTTTCAAGTTAATTTTTCAAGTTCATCTTATATGTATTTATTTTTATGTTTATAGTCTTAAAGATTAGCTTAAATATTCATAAGACAAAGTAAGATATGTTTTTAGATGTTGGAGATGTTATAAGTTCAAGTCTCTTGATCCCTCTGTTATGGTTACCTCAAATTAAATAAGTGGATGACACATTAGCTCACATTACTCACACATGTGAAGTTAGTGAGCTATGGACTTTTGAAATGATTCTAGAGGGTTTAAAACATTGACATAAAAAATCCCTAATCATAACCCTAGATTACTATTGTTTATTGTTCCATAGATGATGAGAAAATATACGAAAAGTAGAAGATCATGTAGTAGTCATTAAGGCCACATTGTCCATGATAAATCCATACTAAGTGCGCTTTCTTTGTACAAAGATAGACTTCACCTTCTAGCCCGATTTTTTCGTATTGGGCTTTCCCAAGGTTCATCTTGTGTTCTTTGTGCTAATGGTGTGTTATTTTCATACCTTTCATTTCACTTTTACTTCAATTCAATGTTTCATGCATTAAGATAGTAATATTAAATTTGAAATCTAAAGTGAAATTTAAGTGTGATTTCAAAATATTGTAAGATATCTTGTGAGGAACTATTCTAGTGGAATATCAATGAGGGACATGCTCATATTTAATCATAAAGTGACACAAAGATCCTTAAATTAGAGGGTGATTTCCTAGTAACAATGTGGGAGATGTTTAAAACCTTTATTAAGTCTCACCTCTATCATATTAGATATGAAGAGAACGAGTGGATCGTTGGCATTAATTTTAGTAGAATTCAGGGTAGAGTGTGCAATAGTACTTGTTGGCACTCAAATTTTTGGGATAACCTTGACGTACGCAATTTGCAAGTTCCTAAGTTAATGCGCGAAGAATGACAAGAAGTACACACCAGACCGAGTTTTGATAATAGGTCTACCAAACCTATGGCAGTCCAAGTATTTGATGTACAATGAAAATCAAGAAGATGGGTGCCGGAATAAGGAAAGGGAATATAAATCTAACAAAATATGAGTTGGTGAGGTAGCTAAAATTACCTAGATTCCATAAAACTACTTATACTATAGGAAAATACCAAAAACATATAAGGAAGTTTATTTTAAACAATATTTTTTCAATAATTTTTACAAATTTTTAAATTCAAAACATTTTTCTTTTTTATATATATATTGTTATGAAAATGTGTAGCATGTAGCAAGCAATAGAGGTGGTGCATGTGGATGTTACAAAGTAAGGAACGGAAGAGGGCCACTCCATGGCACGATGTTCATGTTATCAATGTAACTATTGGGAAATACCTATTATTAACTTCAAGAATAATGGTTTTGATGCCTCGTTCATTACAAATTGGAATTGTTGAATGAATTGCAAGATTTATAATAAAAAATGTAGTGGATTCTGATTGTTGGATCGAGTTCTAGATATTGCAAGAATTCTAGAGGATAGCTTTATGAGGGTGGGTATTGTTAGATGCCTTTACCATTCTATGGATTTTTGGGACTCAATAAGATCATCCTTGTAAGAACAAGGAACGTGTAAATAATTCTCAAACAAAGTAAAAAATGAGTTGGAAGTTATGGGAAATATGGTTAGTTTGAAATGTGATTACATTTTAAGTGCAAAGACATACTACTTTGGAACTAATACTGTTTTTTTAAGAAGTAGAGAAACCAAGTATTGCAACATAATGGATCTATATTAATACATAAAATAACTCATAGCTTGTGCAATGAAAGACAAAGAACAATAAAGCTTTAAGAACATTGGATTAGTCAACAAGTATTGATGTCTTATAGAAATTATCAAGGGCTTTGAAGTGAGTAGTGAAGACATTTAGGCAAAGGAGAAATATAGAGGGAAGTGAAAAAGAAAAGAGACTAGAGAGAAAGAAAAGAGACTAGAGAGGAAAGCTAAAAAGGAAATGGAAGAGGTAGTTGTTGAAGAAACAATTTAAAAAAAAATATCTTTTATTTTAAAAAACAAATCTCAATCCACCATTGTGAATATGTACTAAAATTCTAAAAAATGATAATTCTGAAAATTTTTATATTTACATTTATTTTATGTTTTCATCAATATTCTAAATCAAACCCCTAAAATTCTTCTTCAATCTCTAAATATTGTTTTATAATTTTCAATTTATAATCTCAAAATAATTATGTACTAAAATTCTAAAAAATGATAATTCTGAAAATTTTTGTATTTACATTTATTTTATGTTTTCGTCAATATTCTAAATCAAACCTCTAAAATTCTTCTCCAATCTCTAGATATTGTTTTATAATTTTCAATTTATAATCTCAAAATAATTATGATATAGAGAAAACATAACATAAGGATGATATATATATTTAAATAAATATTATTTATAAATAATATAATTATATTTTATTATATATTTAATAAATAAGTAATTAGTATTATAAATTATTTTAATTTTAATTAATAAATAATTTAAAAAATAGTTTACACTATTAATTTAATCTAACTAACTATTATATAATTTATATTTAATTTAAATTAATGAACAATTTGACAATGATTCATTCTTTTACCTTTACCATAAATGAAAGGAGAAAACCAAAGTGAGTGATACTCACTAACTGATAATTACAGTTTTTTGGAAATTTCAATAAATAGGCAGAAAACACTGATTATTATGTGTTATTTTTTAGAATTTTTTTGACTATAATAATTTCTAATAAATCTGTATTTTATACAAAGGAAAATATTAATTTAATTTTTTAACAATAATAACAATTTCATGTGACTCAATCTTAGACCAAATTCATTTAATCTGCCATTAATAAATGTGTTTTTATAAAAACAAAAATATTAATTTAATTTTTCAGCAATAATAACAATTCCCTGTAGCTCAATAATTTTATATTAAATAAACCAATCTTAAACCAAACTCACTTAACCAAACATTAATAGATGTGTTTTATGAAAGATGAAATATTAATTTAATTTTTCAGCAATAATAACAATTCCATGTGGCTAAATGATTTTATGATAAATAGACAAATCTTAAAATGTATTATCAGTTTAGTGTACTTTGACAATCCCTCCAATATTTTTTTTACAATCACAACTCCCAATGACTTTCAGTTCTCGTTTTTATGGATGGACAAATCCTAAACCATGAGTTCAACTTCACATAAAATTAAAAGTTATCAACATGCATTCTTGCCCCTTTTCTATTCATCTCTTCCAGGTTTATTCTTTTTAGTATTTGTGTTGATTGTGAGAGATTTATAACTTGTTTAGCTGCAAGAGAGGAATTTGAGTATACACTAAAAATGATCAAGCCTGATAAACATAAAACTGAAAATTCTCAACATGCATTCATGCCTTTTTCTTTTCATCTCTTCCAGGTTTATTCTTTTCAGTATCTGTGATGCACTTTACTTTTCATCTCTTCCAGGTTTATTCTTTTCAATATTTGTGTTGATTGTGAGAGATTTATAACTTGTTTAGCTGATATTTGTGTTGATTGTGAGAGATTTATAACTTGTTTAGCTGTAGGATAGGAGAGGAATTCGAGTATACACTCAAAGTGATCAAGCCTGATAAACATAAAACTGAAAATTCTCAACATGCATTCATGCCTTTTTCTTCTCAACATGCATTCAGGCCCTTTTCTTTTCATCTCTTCCAGGTTTATTCTTTTCAGTATTTGTGTTGATTGTGAGAGATTTATAACTTGTTTAGCTA
>SNQJ01S0037411.1:0-18565 GCA_010110895.2 Picea sitchensis
AGGCGAAGTCAAGTTTCCAGGTGTTGAAAGCAGTGGGAAGGTAAGCAGTTTTTTCTGAATTCAGGTGCCCTCAGTCCGTAGCAGATCCAGCTCGTGGTCTCGGCCAAGTCGCCCTTCGGCTCCACTCTTCCTGGCTCTACTTCATAAAGCTTCTCTTAGTAGCAGATTCATCACGCTGTTTAATTATCAGAAATGTAACACCGAAATCGGTCTCTGTCCTTCGTTAATATAATACTCGTTTTGGTTAAAAAAAAAAAAATAATGTTAAGTGGAGATTTCCTTAAAAATAATGCTGAGTGAGTGAGTGTTGAGTTGAAAATAATGTTAAATATTTTTTTGCTATGCATAAGTTTTAACTTAAATTTGTATTTTTTTACGTATAAATAGGTTCAGCACTATGAAAAACTTTCTAGACACTTTAATTATATAAATTTAATCATCTAAATACTTTCTAGACACTTTAATTATATAAATTTAATCATTTAAATTTATAATTTTAACAAATTTTAAAACTTCATTAAAATTGATTAAAAAATATATCTATTAAAACTTAAAAAAAAACAAATCTTAATCAAATTTTACTTAGTAAAATTGATAAAAAAAAATATGTATATAACAACTCAAAAAATTAAAAATTTAAACTACGAGTTTAACTTCTACACATAAACCTTTTCCCTCATATTTCTAGTTCGAATCCTCCCCCTCGTGCCACCCTTAACGTTTAGACTATCAATACTATATCTAAGCCAGCAGCCATCTATAGCTGGGTTTTCCTAAACCAACGGAAGGAGACGCTGGAGCTATAGGTATCTGAAACCGGCTATCATTTTATCTTTACCGCTAAGTTCAATGGAGGACATCAGGGTCTTCATAAAATATGCAATAATTAATACATGATTAAAATAAATTAAGAGTATATTAGGATTAGGGTTATAAATGTGAATGAAATACATGATTAAAATAATTTAAGAGTATATTAAGATTAGGGTTATAAATGTGAATGAAAGCTTAATGGAGACTTTGTAAAATCTCTTTTATTTTAATAAAAATCAAAATCCAAAAAACAAAATTTGAAAATAATTAATATATAATTAAAATAATCTAAAGTTATATTAAAATTAAGGTTTGTATCATATATGAATAAATTTAATGTATAACAATCTAAATTCTCTATCCTAGTTCATCAACCACAATATTGTGGTTGTGCTAGTTTAATGTAGTAGTCATACTTAGAAATAATGATGTCTATATTTGTAAATACCACTAGTAATTTGGAGGGAGGATGAAGAGTCCTCACATTAGATTAGGATTTGAGGTTTTATCTTTTAAATCGTTGTTATCCAAAAATAGGTTTAAAAATTTATAATAAATAATAATAAATGTGATTTACATGTGGGGAAATTGTTTATAACGTGAGTTTGTATTGTGCATCGTGGTGACGACATTATGCTAAATTGATGGCAAAGGTGGGAAGTTGGAACCATGTAGAGGATAATGGGGTGTGATACCCCTGAGTTTGGACTATTTTAAGGCAATTAGAATCCAAAGATCTTTGGAAGTAAATACAGGTCTTCCAAAATGATGAACAATACTTGGGTTTTGAGGCCATGCGTGAGAAGAAGTCTCTGCCAAACAACTAAGTGACTTGGTAAGTGTGAATCAATCATAGGGTCAAAGTAGGCGAAATAAATGTTAGAGAAATACGAAGAATCTTCAAGTTGCATGGTTCTCCCTCCCTAGGGAAATTTAGCAATAAATACAGAGTAGCAAAAGTATCTATGTATTTTCCCAATTTTGGATATGTATGTTTAGTCCTTGTCTTTCCGACTTGAGGGACTATTAGTAAATTGTTTTTAGCTAGTCTATTAGTTATGCACACAGAATAAAGCAGCACGAACCATTTTAAACCAAAGTTTTGAAAGTTTTATGCAATTTCCAAAGTCAAATTTGATTGTTTATCGTAAGTTTTCAAATTGTGCTCTTATTTGGCCTCTTCTCGAGGCATAGGGAGAAGATCTGCAAAGTTTTTCATCTGAAACTCACGAAATGATGCCTACTTTAAGGTGTACATATCTCCAGGTGAATTAATGCTATCTTCAGAGATAACATTAGTTAGTTAACATTTAATGTTTTCACTCATGTTCTTCATTAGGGTGAGGTTCTTCATTATGGTTACGTGCCCAATAGAGGAGGTTGAGAACCATGCAAGATTTGTGTCACTCAATGGTCGTGATTCCAATTAATCATCCAAGTCTATTCCATAAAGACTCCCTTCATCTGCGTATCCCTTCATCATCAACTTTGCATCCCTAGTAAAGGCTTGACCTTCTATCGTTATTTGTTGATCTTTCTTTAATTACTGCAGTTCTGCCCAATGCAAGGGTTGGCCTAAACGGTGGCTTCTGATGACCTTGATTCTTTCTAGATCCTACGACTGATGGTACCACGCACTCTGGGTTGGGTGGAGAGGAAAACATCCCTTTTCAATGCAGTTTCTTCTGCAATGTTGCTAACTGGTGCTCCCATCCTTCCTTTAGGAGGCAATTTGGCCGAATAAACATAATAGACATCATCCCCAACTTCTGCACACTGGAGATTCCTTTTGGAGACAACAGTCAAGATCTTTTTTACCGAGAGTTTAGGGAGGATTTCGGGCAAGAAATAAATCTCTAGAAGTCAGGTTTTCTTCTTGAATCTGCAAAATAACAACAACATGTCAGGTTTTCTTCTTTAATCCGCAACAATAAAATATGGTAAGAAGACCTGTGACCAATTAGTCATGATTTCTAATATAATTTGGTTACGAATTCTTCATGTACAAAATAAATAGAAGGCATATAACGTCTACCCATTGTTGTGACCAATTAGTCATGATTTCTAATCTAATTTGGTTATGGATGCTTCATGTACAAAATAAATAGAAGGCATATAACATCTACCCACAATGGGTGGTGCAGTGGCCCTTCTAGCCAAGAGAGAATTTTTTGTTTCTTTACAATGACCACCTATGATAAGAAATAACTGGATTTTAGATCCTGACCTAAAGAAAATTGAGAATTGTTGTCCATACATTTGTTGGGATCCAAAATTACAAGAAATATTCAATCGACATGATGGATTTTAATTCATGATTTATAATCTTTGATGACATAAAAAATTAAAAGAATGAATCTTCAATCGAAAAGATGGATTTCAATTCATTGTCCGGAAAATAAGTCACTTTTATTGTTCTGGTAGCATCATCTAATTGGTTTTGTTATAAAGAAGAGCCCCAAAAAACTCCCACTTTATTGTGTCAGATAGAATTTATATACAAAATCATTTTTGAAACTTCATCATCACAACTAAAGTATAATAGAATTGATCCTCTAATATATGTTGATTGAACCACAATCATAATTGCAGGCATCTCTTTGCTATATTGGTGAGATATTGTATAATATCAAATCATTCAATCTCGTTGAGAATCTAGAGGCTCCCAAGTTATTTTCGGCACTAAAGGTATTCATCCAGGCCGATTCATATTTACCCCCCTCAGGTGACGTAGATGAAGGAAAAACGAGTACATTATCATTTTGGGCAAATGACACATATGGGTTTTCTCTTTGGAATTTTTTGTTTTATGAAGCCTATAACTATTCTTTGATAAACTTTCTACACAATCAATGTATTTGTTTATAAACATTAACTTAATTCCTTTTATTTATTCCACGGAAATATGTCCCAAACCGGAAGATCATAAATATGAATAGTCTTAAATCCTTTGCTTACCGGATAACATCTTCATAGGAGAACACATTTTCATTATGTTGTGGAGGATTCTTGGGGAAAGTGGTTTTGGTTTCTCCTTCCATGACTATGGCTGCAATGTATGCCTCAGAGTTGTCCTTGCCAAGGCTTCCAATGTTGCTCAAGGTAAAACTACTAACCCATCACTTAGGATTATGATCATATTCCCTTTTCAAGTCACGATAAGAAATTCACACCAGAGAGAATCGCAAACATTGTTGCGGAAATGTTGCGGAAACACCACTGCGCAAAAACCTTCCACCTACCGGCTGCAATAATGTAGGCAATTCACAAATTCCTATCGTCTTTGTCTCTATTTCAAGAGGATTACCCACGATAGTGAATATGAACAACATGAATGAAATGGTTAATGGATCTTTGAATGTCTAATATTGGAAATGTATCGGCTCATCACAGCGTTTACACATGGGATTCAATCTCGCCCATCAAAGTTTAGTTGAGAACCCTGGACCAGATTACATTCAATAGAGTACAAAGGCCACTGTGTGTCCACTTAAATAAAACAAGTGTTGAGGTTTTGTGATGTACAAAGAACACGTCTTGATTTCTGTTGTCGTCCACCATCATGCCACACTATTATTAAACTTCTTTATTTATCATTTTCATTCCCAATTTTATTTACTATGACCCTTTTCCAATCACAAAGGCACATAATCCCAATCACTCAAATTTAAAAAATTTAAAAATCATCTACATGGTTGTCATGTTCAATTATTCGACTATTATCCTTGCATTGGTACCCTATATCTCTTGGTTTTTGTTCATATTTGAATTCAACGACAAATGAAATTCATAAAAAATTCAACAATGAAAAAAAATTGCAATTGGTATCATTTTATGAGTAAGCTTAAATTTCAACAATGAAAAAAAATTGCAATTGGTATCGTTTTACGAGTAAGCTTATTTATAAACTTATGATTTATTTAATAAACTAGTATATACACCAAGTGTTCAACTTCATGTGCCAGTTGACCATATCATTATTCCTTGTAAATGAAACTGTCCTTTTGTGTAGAGCAAGAAGCTTGAAGCAGTACTTGGACCGAAAAACCATACAGAGAAAATCAATTCCAACATAGATAGATCTATTGTTCAAACTAGGGCTAATCTATAGATAGATCTATAGCTCAATATACAATTCAAACGAGGGACAAACATGTTTTTCTCTATGGAGCTACAAATCTTGTTGCTATCTCCTCCCTTCTGCGCAGGGACTTGTTGCTTCGCAACTCCCCTTGTTTTTAAGAATAATAGTGAATTTTGGTTTTGGATCATTTTTAATGCAGGTGCTAGAATGGGTTAAGACAATTAAGATATAATTTTATGTGAAAACTATCATTGAATATGTAAGACACACTATCATAAAAATTAAAAATTATGCTTAGTCTAATAAAAATGGATTTCAATACACTATGCAATTAAAATTAATAGTGTGCATCATGTTAAAATATTCATGCATATAACAATAACTATAAAAAAGTGAACGAAAATTTTCAAGAAAAACAACAAACATGCTGGAATTAACATCATAAAGCATGACATAAAACTTATCTATTTATAAAATAACCAACTCTATGTGTATCAATAACATTCCTCTCACCAAAAGACTTGTTTTTCATTTTCTCTCAATAACAAGCCACCTTGAATTGATGTCCACTTTCCACATTTAGCAACCCAAAACAGGTTCTACTCCATAAGAAATTTCAATCTGTCAACTCTCTCTTTCCCCTCAAACCACATATCCCAAGGAATGGGACCCCCCTTCACCACTCACAGTCCCTCAGGCCTTCCCACTTCCCTCTCAGGCTCCAGTGCACTCAGTTGGCTAGGAAATATCATAGTTAGGGACTTTAGGAATTGTGTTCACACAACCTTCTCAAGGATATTTGGGTAGTTTCCTCCACAGGAAACATCCCTATAGGCATATGACCTTATTTTCAGCATCAAACACAACCCAACAAGATGTATTTCCATGGGTAGCATGGTTGGTGCTCTTTCCTAGCACCCCCTCTCTCTCTCTCTTTCTCTAAGACTAGCGGGTAAAAATTGTTACTCCCCCCATACAAATTTCCTTCTTCTCCCTTGCTTGCTTGATTCTCACTCTTCCCCAAAATATTTTCTTGAATCTCACACTTCTCACATGCTTGCTTGTAATCATCTCATGCTCGAAATAACTCTAAGAGGCAATCTCACACACCAAACCTTTTACATGAATTTAATGATTTAACACCTAATAATTCAAAGGAGAATTAGATGGTAATGATACATTAACTTAGGAAATGACACGGGTTTCCCCTTAGACCCCCCTCTGTCTCCCTCTCTTGTGGAATGATACCCGCCCATCATTATTGTCCCTCTTGTATCACCTCCAACGATTATTATTTTTATTAATAATTCATTATACAATTTACATATCTTGACAATTGGCCATATAACCCATATGGGCTATCCTGCCTAAAACATATCAACTCACCACCTAAATTGAATTTACACAATTGTTATGGAAAAAATCTCACAGATGGATAGTAATATCGCCCTATGATTTTCCTGTTGATGCTATAAATGTGGGATAGACTTCTATGGATTTCCTTTAGACTCAAACAAATGGATTCACATCTAAACTAAGAAATGGTGGAATGGCATACCTTTTCCTGAAGGTTGTCCTTCGTATTTCCTAGCTACTGCAATCCTGAAGTTGTAGCTCTAGCCTCTACAACATGCTCCCTACACACAAGAGACAAGCAATGTGTTCCTACTTTTCTTCTTAGTGTTAGAATCTTATATCTAGCTTGGATCGAATTTGATCCATGATCAAATAAATCATATCTAAACATTCATACATGAAATACAAACATTCATAGGGGAAAACCAATGATCTATTAATTTAAATAACATAATCACATCAATGCAATTACCTCTTAGTGTATATGAAATCCTCTTTTCCCCTTTCTCCTCCTCAGTTCTTCATCCAAGCTCGGACACCTAACCGTAAGTAATGTAGATGGAGAAGCACCTATGAATTTTAGCACCTCTAAATTTTGGCAGCATGGATCTATAAATTATTTTTCCTCCCCATCCTCGAGATTTGTCTTCTTTATATAGATTCTTGGAAGAGGTTTGGGAGAGCTTCTATATATTCTAGAGACCAATGGATACTCTAGTGATATGAGTTCCAAGGCTCATGCCATGAATAACCAACTCATCCCTTATTGTTTCTTCAAAACATCATGGATCTAGAAGCTTACAGAGGGTGTCGTTTGTTGTGAATTGATGACAAGTGACATGTCATTGGTTGTCCTATAGATGGCCAACAACATTGTTGATGTTAGTAGCATTGGACAAGTAATTATGCATAGTTCTAAGTGTCTAGACGTGTGGAAGTTGTCCAAATCCTTCTACCATGAGACTTTACTTTAATTAAAGGAATTATGAAAGTAAAGTGTTTTTATTAGTAAGTTGAGTTTTATTTAAAGAAATACTTTAATTAACATTAGTGAATTAAATAATATTCATTGATATTAAGTGAGGTGAGAAGTAATATCAATCATCAATCACTTTGGAGATTAGGGTTAGGTCATAAATCAATCTTATAAAAGAAAGGATAGGGTGAAGGAGGAAGACACTTACTTGATATTCTTGAGAGAGGAGAAGGAATTTTTATCATAGGATTGGATCACGAGGGATTGTAATTCAAGGAGATATTGAATAGGTGGAGAAGGACTTCCATCTAGAGATCAAGTTAGGGAGAATACATAACATGGGTAGTTGCAAGTGGGTTTTGACTGATTAAAGTTGCAACAACAGTGTCACGTTGTAGGGAGTTTCTTACAGTCTTTGAGTGTGTACGAGGGTCTTAGTGGAGATGGGTGCATATACATGGGTTTTCTTAAGGAAATTCACATACATATTGGGAAGCATGAAAGTACAAGGTCATACAACAACACAGTAGATTTATAGGGTTTGTAGGTACTATCTGATTTTTTCTATATTTCTCTGTGGAATTTTATCCCAGGTAAGGGATCAGTTGTAAGATTTGAATTTATTTGAATGATAAGCTTGGTTGATAGACATAATATCATTTTGTATTGTGCTTGATATTTTTGGTTTCCTTTATTGCTTCCGCTATCTTTATTTGAGTTGAATATTCCAAGATACCTAGGTGTCGGGGTAAGAATTTCAACATGGTATTAGAGAAGTCGTTTTAAGAGGAATCCATATCTCATATCCATAGAAGGTGATAACATATCTGCAGGAGATCTTAATAGATACATAACCAAAAAGTAGAAATCAAGGGTTGGATTTTAGGGAAACAAGAGTACTAGGACATGACTAGGGCTTTGCAGTCATATGGAGTTGTACGAAGGTTGCAGAAGGAACAGTCGTGTACATACGTAGGTTTCTTTGGAGACAATCACATATACGTGGGTTGCATTAAAAATAGGCATGTACATATGTGGGCTGCAATAATCATGGGCATGTACATACATGGGTTTTAGTAGTGACAGTAACATATGAGTTTGTACAGGTCAGTACAGAGGCAACTTCAGTAGCAGGTTATTTCCAAGGTAGTTTATTACATCTAAAGGATGGCATTAGTAAGTCTGAGAGTTGAATATAGATTGTATGGATCGTCTAACTTCCTAACTTGGAAAACAAGAGTGACTTTCGAATTAAAAGAGTATGACCTTTGGGAGTTAGTGGACAAATCAGTTGCCCCATCGACATATTCAATAGCTTTGGTATCTCACAAGAAGAAGGATATTGAAGCTAAGAGGGTTATATTGGATTTTGTGAAGGATCATTTAATCCCTCATCTATATGAGAATAAGAAAGCCAAATATATGTTTTATGCATTGGTAGATTTATTCCAGAGAACTAAAATGAATACGAAGATGGTTTTAAGAAATAAACTTAGATTAGAGTAGATGTCTAGTTATGACAATGTTACCAACTATTTCATGAGGATCAAATAGGTAAGTGGATAACTTGCATCCATAGGAGAGAAAACAGATGATGCAAAGCTCATGAATGTGGAATTGAATGGTTTTCCCAAGTCTTGGGAACCATTTTACAAGGGAGTATGTGCTCAAGAACATCTCCCATATTGGCATAGGTTTTGGGATGATCACATCTAGGAAAATATTCGTGAGGAGTCTAAAGCAAGAAAGCAGGGAGATGAAGAGGAGGAGAACCTAGCCCTTGTCAATAAGAAAATAAAGGGGAAAGGAAAGGGTTTCAAGGGTAATAGCACCTGAGGAGTCAACCTCATATCTAGGTAAGAAGAACTTGATTAAATTCAAGTTCTTTTCATGCCACAAGCATGGGAACTGTGTATCATAGTGTCTAGAGAAGAAGGGGAGAGGAAAGACATAGAAAAAAACATGATCAGAGACACAACTAGATGAGTTTGCAACAACGTTTGAGAATGAATTCTCAATGATCTCCTACCTCTCTACCAACACCAACTCAAGGATTGCTTGGTACCTGGATAGTGGGGCTTCTCATCATATGAAGGGGACATATGATTTTTTCAGCAGATGGTTAGAAACCGACTTAGATCTACATATAGATCTTGAAATGCATACCAAGTGTAGTGTAGAGCGATTTGGGATAGTGAGTTTCTAGCTGGAGTCAAGAGATTTTATAGAGGTGGAAAATGTGTTGAATGTCCCGGAGTTGAGGCTAAATTTTCTCTTAGTCTCAGTTCTGGAGGACAACGGTTATGAAATATTGTTCCAGAACATAAACGTTTGTATGCATTAAGAGGGAGCTATCCCTAAAAAAGTAGTGAGCATTGGTGCCGGAGAGGGTAGGTTATATAGGTTGTAGGGAAATCCTGTAAGAGGATCCAAAGGGATATTGGATCATGGATTGATGTCAGTGATAGAGGACAAGGAGCAAGAGGCTACAAAGGGTGAGCAACCGAAGGAAGATAAAAGTTCATAGAATTTCAGTGTGGGGATTCAAACTTCAAATGGGAAGAGGGAGTTATCCCCTTCTAGTTCTTTCAGGAGACTGAGTTGGTACAATATTAAATTGATGGATCTTAGGACGAGTATCCTAGGAGAGCATTGAAAGAGATCATGACTTTTTTGAAGTTTCCAAACTCTATGGGATTGATATGTAGAGTCATTAATTATGTGATTTCTAGTATTCAGAGAGCAGTTGACTAGAAGGGTTGGAGGGATACCAGTGAGTAGGATGATGTGTGTAACATTGTGCCAGGGTTGGAGGGAGAACCAGTTCTAGGTGGCTCTCAAGCACCTTCCTTACTTAGAGGGAGTGTTGATGTTGGTAGAATCGAATAGGTAATTCTGCAAAGGTCTAAGGTTTTACGTGGAAGTTTTCCAAAGAATTCTACCTTGAGAATTTACTTTAATTAAAGGAATTATTAAAGTAAAGTGCTTTTATTAGTGATTTGAGATTTATTTAAAGAAATTATTTAATTAGCATTAGTGAATTAAATAATATCCATTGATCTCAAGTGAGGTGAGAAGTAATATCAATTGTTAATCACTTTGGAGATTAGGGTTAGGTCATAACTCAGTCTTATAAAAGAAAGGCTAGGGTTAAGGAGAAAGACACTTAATTGATATTATTGAGAACAAAGAAGCACTTTTTCTCAGAGGATTGGATCACAAAGGACTATGATTCAAGGAGATCTTGGATAGGTGGAGAAGGATTTCCATCTAGAGATCAGGTAAGGGTGAAGAAAGAAAAATATTAGTCATAAGTGGGTTTCAACTCATTGAAACTACAATAGTAGGGTCATGCCATACAAAGTTCCATATAGTCTTTGAGTGCATGTATGCAGGTCTCAGTGGAGATAGGCGTGTATATGTCAATTTACTTAAGGAAAGTCACATACATATCGAGAAGCATGAAAGTACAAGGTCATACAAGAATACAATACATTGCTAGGGTTTGTAGGTATTGTCTGAGGTTTTCTATATTTCTCTATGGGCCATTATCATGGGTATGGGATCCCTTGTAAGATTTGAAGTTATTTGAATGGAAATATCAGTTGATGAACATAATATCTTTGTGTATTGTGGTTAGTATTTTTGGTTCCTAGTATTTCTTTTGTTATCTTTATTTGAGTTGAATATTCCAACATTGTATGTTGTTTTGTGAGATGTTAATTTGATTTGCAAAAAGGAAATCAATGGATAACAAAGATATCTAGGCGTTGGAGTAAGGATTTCAATGGACACCCCTAAAAAATTATTTGAATCTTGATCTAGGGTTATGTCTTTGATTTCATCTTATGTTGTGTTCCTCTCTGACCCTGTAGAGTGGAAATTAAGTCTATAACAGATTCTCCCTGATGTGTGAAGTCAGGAAAGAAAATGATGGTTGAAACAAATTACAATAAAATAGTATCCATGCGAGGCAGCATGAGGAGAGAGAAAATAGGTATGGAGGTCAAAGATTAGTTATAATCAAACACCAAGGATAAAGGCATATATAGACCAACCCCAAGGTAGACATACTCAGACTTTAAAGAGTGTAAGAGCATGGCTACCAAAATAATACGATGTTGATTCATGACTTGAAGTGCAAGGCCATGGCCGCTGAAGAATACATGTTGGATCCATGTCATCGATAAGATCATGGCCATGATCAAATACAATTCGGATATATGTTACAACATATACATCGAGAAGACAATGAGAACTAAGGGGAGTGGCCCCGAAGTCTTCAAAGTACTCATATACAATTGATATACTCCATCACAACTTGGGAGGGGTGTTGTAAATGAAGGATGTGGCCCCAAACCTAAGGTATTCATCCCAAACCCAGATAGTATGATTCTACAACATGAGAATTGATGAGTTGATGTCGATCATGGTAGAAACCATATAATTTTTTATCATTGATGTATATTGTTACAGATGCGAGGGGACCCACCGCTGAGGAATATGGACCCCAAGGTACCAAGTACAATCTAGTGAGTGTGAATAGAGGATTTGATGTCAAACACTCATAGAACCAATTGATTAGGGGTCAATGAGGTAAACCTAATTTTGATCTTGAGGAGGCCTATCATTGAGGACTGTAAGATCCAAGGTACTAGTTGGTTTCTAGATCCCTCTCCTAGATAATGTGTTGAAGTTGATAGGAGGATATCCATTCAAGGAGGGCCTTATTTTATCCCCAATCAATCGACACAAAAAATACACCAAGAGATTATGTGGAGAGATAGAATCACCAATTACAACTGACAAAGGGATGGTTGACTCAGAAAGTAAAAAAAACAATAGATGGAGAAATCAGGCTTGAAATTCCCTTGAAAATATAGCACAACACAATGGTGACTTGGAAGCAAGACTCGAGAGGTAGTTAAATATAGTACACCAATGTATGAGGCATTGAACAACTCACCATGATGACTAGAAGAGTAACCATCCTGAGGAGTATCTGTGACTCATATTAGGATAAATTCTAGGCAAGCTAAAAATCAAATGTAAGATGATGACTCAAGAAATTTCCATGTTCAAGGGAGACTTGACTGATGTTTCCATTTCGAGATAGATCAATGGTAAAAATCCCCCACTCTTTTTTTTTTTTTTTGGTTTTTGGTGTCTCCTTCATGGTTTAACCAATGAAAAAGAGAGATAAAAGTATGCTTGATATTGTATTTTTTGTTTGGATTTTATGATCCCAAAAAGAGTTAAGACTATACTTGAAAGTTTCGTTTTTGTGTCTTTTAACGAGTCCAAAAAAGAGTTAAAAGTGTACTTGGTTGTGTCTTTTTCATGTCTTTTAACGTGTCTGAAAAAGAGATAAAAGTGTAATTGTCGAGAGAGAATGAGTGTCTTAACAACATTCTCATATGTTCCAAGCACATGGAACCCACCTAAGTCAAATGAATGCAAATGATTACATGAAAGTGAGATCCACTCTTAGCAACTATTTTTTCCATGGGTAGGTAGATGCAAAACGAAGCCCAAATAATGCAAGAGGAAGATGTTCAAAGGCTACTTCAATAGTTGTAAGTGGGATCTGAGAAAACAACAAAACAACAATGAGATGCATGACACAAGCAACAAATGCATAAGCGACCGTAAAGAACCATAAAAATTTTGGGATCCCCCATGGGAAATGGCCAGAATATAGATGAAGAGAGGAAAAATACTCTCAATGTCAAATGATGGCGAGACTGCAAGGGGGTTTTGGGGCCTATGGTAAATCACAACATGAGAAATGAATGTCAATCTAGGTGCTAACTAGGGTTCCCATGGATGGTAGGCACTATCGAACAATTTACGACATGAAAAATGGAGTGGCTAATGACGACAAAGTGGATACTTATAGCATCACATCTAAGGAATATGATGACATATGATGACATAGCCTTTCCATAACCAACCATGTCATGGCCCATACATGACTATATTTACTAGAATCCATTCCTATAATAGGGTCATACCCTTTATTGCTTTGGTTATTAGCTCATAAACACCAAATCCATAATATGCTATTGCATCGAATGTTTGCATTCAAAATCCAAGCATCTTTTATAATTGGTACAAGCCTCCATCCTTTAACACACTTAGTGATATCTTATTTCCATTAATGCATTAAAATTATGCAATAATGTACTTTTATAGAATAAACTCCGATTGAGGAAATTCTTACCTAAATTCTCCTTTAGCAATTGTGTAATATAAATACATAAAAATCATACTTGCATAGCTTCCATTAAATAAATTTAATGCTACATGGATAGTTGTTATTAGTAGGAGCTTCCTTCCTATGGATGCCTTCCATATGTAGCAACCTTATCAACAACAATTGCATCCATGCAATACTTATTTCTTTCCTAAGACAAAAACCATCATTAACTTTTATAATCATATATATAACAATAGACTACTTCTAGTCAACATCATGTTATATAGATATTCACAAATCTTTATTCATTACAACATATCTATATGCACTAATATTGCATCACTAGCATGCTCCTAAATTCATATGCATTCCATTTTCATATGCTATGTATGGTTGTTCAACAAGCCATAACATAATCGTTTCTATAGTGATTGCAACAACCTCTTTCTCCCTATACCACTTTTCCTTGTTTTTATTGGCTATCTCTGTAAGTTTTAAACTTGTGAAGTAAAGCAATGCATATATATTCTTAAGAAAAACATAATTTAATCAATGGCTCATACACATAGTACACAGAGATTTATACCGGAAACCCTCAACCAGGGAAAACCTTTCTTATATTCATTATTATCGAATTTCACCATTCACCATACAATATATACAATGTTTTTAGGTATTTAGTAGATACCAAAACCCTAATCCCTTAATCTGGGATCAATTTAGAAAACTGCTAAAAATAACAAAATCCGCTAATAGAAAAAATCGCCCCCAAAAAAAAATTTGGGGTGCAGCCTAGAATGTTGCATGTAACTAGGGGGGGCATACCTAGCCCCTCTCAGGAGCCCCCTAGGAAGAACCTGTCGCATATGACACAATGAACACTACTATAGGGATCTTCATACGCAGTTGTCGAATCTGACGCGTCCACACACACACACTTGCAAAGAATATAACACATACCCAACATTCTCCAACTTGTTGTTTTCTTTGCATCCGGGGGTCCACAGGATTATATAGTCAACAATACAGGGCAACAGTTCCCATTGTTACTCTAAACCAGGAGAAATTTTATGTGCTCACAAACTTTGTCAATGAATCTACAACATTCTTCAAAGTGTCGACCTTTTCTAGCAACACCTTCTTTTCCTCAACCATGTCTCTCAAAAAGTGATATTGAACATCAATATGCTTTGTCTTCGAATGATAAGTTGGGTTCTTTTCCAGGAAGATTGCACTCTGACTATCATAATCTAATATCACTACTTGTTGTACCAACCTAATACCTGAACATAATCTTTGTAACCATACTGCTTCCTTGCTTGCATGAGTGGCTACGATGTATTCAACTTCGATAGTTGAGAGTGCCACTACAACCTAACTTTTTCTCATCCAACTGATTTCTCCTCCAAATAGGTTAAACACATACCCACTTGTAGATATTCTGCGATCCAGATCTCCAACTGAGTCTGCATCAACAAATCCATGTATGTCCACCACTCTCTCCAATCCTGGTCTTCCTTGGTAGCACAATCCATAATTAGTAGTGCCACACAAATACATGAAGACCCTCTTTATCGTTGTCCAATGCTCCTTCCCTAGTTTTGATATATACCTGCTCAAAACTCTCACTGCATGTGCAATGTCTAGTCTATTACAGACCATTGCATACATCAAACTACCAATTGCACTGGCATATGGAACATGGGACATGTCCTCTTCTTCTTCCTATGTCTTGGGACATTGATATGGAGATAACTTTACACCTATAGGAATAAGAAACTTGAACGACTTCCATGCGTACTAAACCTCTGCAATACCGTCTCAACATTTTTTCTCTGATTCAACTAGAGTTTCTTGTTTTCATGATCTCTTTTAATCTCCATTCCCAGAATGAAGTCAGCAGCACCGAGATCTTTTGTGTCAAATTTGGAGGATAGTTGTGATTTCCCCTCCTTGATAACATCCATGTTATTTCCTACCAACAACATGTCATCAACATACAACACTACATAAATGAAGTGATTACCAACCTACTTGGAATATGCACAGTGATCAACCTTGCTTCTCACAAATCCCAATCCAAGGATGTATGTGTCAAACTTTTGGTACCACATCCTAGATGATTGCTTCAGACCATATAGTGACTTGTTTAGCTTACAGACCAGCTCTTTCTCTCCTTTCACATAAAGCCTTCTGGATGCTTCATGTAAATTTCTTCTTCCAGATCCCCATGTAGGAATGTTGTCTTCACATCCATCTATTCCACTTCAAGATAAAAAGCAGCATCAATAGATAAAAGAAATCTAATAGAATTTAACTTAGCAACAGGAGAAAAAATCTCACCAAAGTCAATTCCATCTACATGGGAATAACGTTTTTTTACTAACCGAGCTTTTTATTTCTCCACTTTACCTTGTGCATTAAAATTCTTCTTAAACAACCATTTTCTACCAACAGATTTTCTTCCAGCTGGCAACTCAAATATATCCCATGCCTCATTCTTATCCAAGGAATCCATTTCTTCAACCATGGCCTTCTTCCAGAGTTTACTATCCTCTGAATTCACTGCTTCCTTGATAGTTCTGGGATCATCATTAGTAATAGATAAATCAAAATTGAAACGGAAATCAGGTGGACTATACCTTTTTGGTTTCCTTGTATCTCTCACTGATCTCCTCAATACTGGGGTATGAGGTTCTTCTTCTTCTTTTGCTTCCTCTTCTTCATATGATTCAGATTTTGCATCATCCAACTCAAGATCTATTTTCTCAGGTTCGTCTTGCGTTGGTAG
Organism: Picea sitchensis; assembly: GCA_010110895.2. Taxonomy (NCBI): domain Eukaryota; kingdom Viridiplantae; phylum Streptophyta; class Pinopsida; order Pinales; family Pinaceae; genus Picea; species Picea sitchensis. The sequence continues at coordinate 16,220 of SNQJ01S0037411.1, forward strand.
GAATTCTTGTTTGGACACATATTTTACCTCTCTGAAAACAACATCTCGACTGTAAATAGTCTTCTTGGTTTTTGGGTTCCAAAGCTTATAACCTTTCACACCATCTTTATAACCAATAAAGATACACTTTTCATCCTTTTTATCCAACTTACTCCTATTTTCCTTTGGAACATGTACATAAGCATCACAACCAAACACTCTAATATGTTGAAGAGAGGGTTTATTTCCAGACTATACCTCATGTGGAGTTTTATCATCCAACAATGATGAAGGTGATCGATTAACCAGGTAACATGTTGTACCCACTTCCTCTGCCCAAAATTCTTGTCCTAACTCGGCATTGCTGAGCATGCTCCTTGATTTTTCCATAAGTGTCTTATTCATCCTTTCTACAAATTCATTCTGTCGAGGAGTGTATGGAGAAGTCTTCTTCCTCACTATACCACACTTCTTATAGAATTCTTCGAATTCATTTCCATAGAATTCTCCACCATTATTTGTTCTCAATACCTTTATTTTCTTCTCTGTTTGATTTTCTACCAAAGCTTAAACTCTTTAAATTTATCAAATACCTCAGATTTCTTTCTAAGAAAATAAATCCATGTGTTCCTTGAGAAATAATTTATGAATGAAACATAATACACAGATTTACCTAGGGATGGAACAGGAACAAGTCCAAACACATCACTGTGTATCAACTCTAAGATCCCCTTTGTTGTTGTAGCACCAGATGGTAATCTTACTCGATTTTGTTTACGATATACAGAATGTTCATAGAAATCAAAATCCAAAGTGAAATTAGACATACCTTCAACCATACCTTTACCGTGTAGTGTTCAAAGGCCCTTTTCTCCAATATGCCCAGTCTTTGATGCCACAACATGTTCTTCTTTTTTGAGACAATATTGGTCTTGTCTCCTTCATTTCTATGCTCAGGGAAAACATAACTGTTACACCCATTAGTATAAGTTCTTCACAACAACTTGTACATATTTCCACACCAAATTCCCCTCATCAACACCATTTCTCCTCGTACCATCTTGGAAGTTTTCTTTCCAAATATAGTATCCACTCTTGCATCATCCAACTTGCTTATGGATATTAGGCTCCTGAAAAGTTTTGGAATGTGCAGAACCCCAAGGAGAGTTCTAATCCTTCCATATTTTAGCAACAACTTAACCCTTCCACATCCCATGATTTTGGCTATCGAGTCATCTCCTAGGAATACATCACCACCATCATATTTTTCATATTCAGAGAACCACTCCCTGTGAGGAGTCATATGGTATGACACACATTAGTCGATAAACCATACATCACAGTATGCATGTGTACCTATAGATGCCAGGTAAACATCACCTCCTTATTCAGTGGAGGTTGTCTCCTCTATGGAAGAGGTACTATCAAATCCCTTTGGTTTTTCAACCTTCTTAGACTTGCAATATTTCTTATAATGCCCTGTTTTACCACACTTCCAACATTTCCTCAAAGATTTTCCTGGAGACTTAGATCTCCCCCACGAAGTCTTACCAGGATTCATGTCTTGGGTGCAACCTCTTACAAATAAATCATTTGTGCTATGACTATCCATGATTTTCCACGTCATCTCTTCAGATAACAAAGATGAAACTACATCCTCATACTTCAATGTAGACTGAGTGGTACTACCAATTCCTACAACCAGATTATCCCAAGCATCTGGCAAAGAACATAACAAAGTAATACACTTATCTTCTTCTGCAATTGTAATATTAACAGAGACAAGTTGACTTACCAGAGTATTAAAGGAATTTAGATGTTTTGTCACATAATCTNCTCCTTGTGAGGATTCATATGGTATGATGCACCTGAGTCGATTAACCATACATCACGGTCTGCATGTGTACCTATAGATGCCAGGTAAACATCACCTCCTTCTTCAGTGGAGGTTTTCACCTCTGTGGAAGAAGTACTACCATATCCCCTTGGTTTTTCAACTTTCTTAGATTTGCAATCTTTCTTATAATGCCCCGTTTTACCACACTTCCAACATTTCCTCAAAGATTTTCCTGGAGACTTAGATCTACCTGTAGATTTAGGTATCCACCCCAAAGGCTTACTAGGGTTCCTGTCTTGGGTATGCCCTCTTACAAATAAAGCATCTGTGATGTGACCATCCATGCTTTTTTGCCTCATCTCTTCAGATAACAATGATGCAACTACATCCTCATACTTCAATGTAGATTGAGTGGTACTACCTATTGATACAACCATATTATCCAAAGAGTCTGGAAAAGAACATAACAAAGTAATACACTTATCTTCTTCTGTAATCGTAATATTAACAGAGCCAAGTTGACTTAATAG
>SNQJ01S0037411.1:18575-37372 GCA_010110895.2 Picea sitchensis
CTTTGTATGGCATGACCCTACTATTGTAGTTTCAATGAGTTGAAACCCACTTATGACTAATATTTTTCTTTCTTCACCCTTACCTGATCTCTAGATGGAAATCCTTCTCCACCTATCCAAGATCTCCTTGAATCATAGTCCTTCGTGATCCAATCCTCTGAGAAAAAGTACTTCTTTGTTCTCAATAATATCAATTAAGTGTCTTTCTCCTTAACCCTAGCCTTTCTTTTATAAGACTGAGTTATGAACTAACCCTAATCTCCAAAGTGATTAACAATTGATATTACTTCTCACCTCACTTGAGATCAATGGATATTATTTAATTCACTAATGCTAATTAAATAATTTCTTTAAATAAATCTCAAATCACTAATAAAAGCACTTTACTTTAAAAATTCCTTTAATTAAAGTAAATTCTCAAGGTAGAATTCTTTGGAAAACTTCCACGTGTCTAGAACCTTAGACCTTTGCGGAATTATGACGCAGAATGCCACCCAGGGCACGTCCGCTCCCACCAGGACCTTCTTTTTCCCTCGGCCTGAAGAGCTAAATTGCTCCTCAAATCCCTTAACGAGACTTTTCTGCACCCACAGGATGTTCTCCTATGATCTCCTTTTTCTTTATCGAGAAATCGGAACTCACTTGATCGCGAGTCTTGTGCTCATGGATTCGGTCTCACAAATCTATGAAACCCGATGAGTATTCACTTCATGCTTCCCTTTGATCTTATCGGGAATTTCCCCATCGGGAAATCGGAACTTACAATGTCGTAAATCACTTACCTCATGAATCCCCGATTCCCAATCTCCGATGACACCTGTCCTCTGTACTGACGCTTGGACCCCACACACCTGTAGTGATCGAGAAATCGCCTATCGGGAATTCGCGATTTCTGTTGCACAATTTCACAGCCCTCTCCAAGTGCCGATTCCCGATGCATGTGAGAGGTCTCTCTCCTCCACGTCACTGTCTCCCTGGCCCACTCTATCGAGTATCGCGAAATCGCGATTTCTCCTGTCATGATTTCGTTGCATGCGAGAACCTCGAAACGACGAAGCCTGACTCCTCGGGATCTCGTGCCACGTGTCCTCTATAACGAATGGTTCTGATCCCGTCGGGAAATCGCTAATCGCGATTTCCTTCTACGTGAGTTTCTCGACCACAGAAACCCCGATTCTCCGATGAGCTAAGTCCCGATGACTCCCTAACTCCTTCTTTGCACGCTAGTCTTAAATCCTACGCAGCTTTCCTGAGATCTAACAGTCGACAGGACTTCGCGACTTTCATCTGTGAATCCTGACCATCTATTTCTCCTTCTGATGGTTTCTCTGAAATGGCTAAGTATTTCTGCTCGAGGCTTGCTCTACAAGCCTGCGCCTGCAAACTCTGCTCGGTCCTTCCTTCTACACATATTTCTTTGCTCTCCTTCACGGTATCAAGAAGTGTTAACCCTCCTAAGATTTTCCACTCTGACTCCTTCAGATGGATTCATTTACACTCCTCACACTCAACGTTCAACAATTTCTCAAGTGTTGAATCCCCTTGACTCTGCGCACTTTCTGCAACAGCAGTCTTCAACCCCCTTTTCTCAGATTGACAACTGAGACTCCTTCTTCAGCCTGTGCACTCCTCACACGGCTTCAATAACCCAAATCAACTTCTGGGTGAATGAGAACAAGAGTTAGACTACTGAGCCTTCATCAATGCACTCTATGCGGATGAATTTGACTGCACTCTTTGCAGGAATCTCCTGGATCAGATAGAGAAACAATTGAAACTCATTCAATCCTCTCTCAGACTTCAGTTTCAAAACATGAAATCACAACACAACATATATCAAGCAAATACATAACAAAAAGAAAACATTCATGAGCACATAAACCATATACACAGAGAAACAACACCAACCATGAATTTGAATCAGAACTTCCTTCTATTAACTCAAATGCATGTATATGGGTGTTCCTCACAATATTCTCTACTCTGCTCTTCTCTCTCAATGCTGGATAATGTTACAATGATACAATGAGGGTGTCTATATCCGTTTTCCCTCTCGAATTTTAAACTATCAAATCTAGAATTAAAACATCTATCTACTTACATTAACTGTCTTAAATGCCTCATCTAACTAAGGATGAGAGCTATCCGCTCAAGGTCCATTACAATCTACAAAGTGCGCCTCATTAAATTTCTTCACATTAATGTTTTCCCAACAAGATCAAGGTGCTTTCAAAATTTGGTTCTGGCGCTGTCTAGCTGTCTTCCGCTCCATGCTGGCTCGCTTGATGAGTTGGCGATGCTCCTGCATCATACTCCTCGGCTTTGAAAATTTTCATGGGCTCCTGTCCATGAGCTCCTGCATAGTGTGTCCATGATTTTGTATCTATTCTTCTATCTCCCAGCTGGCATCCTCCACTGGGTGATTCTTCCACTTGACCAGATACTCGAAATACTGCTTTCGCCTAGTCTTCTTACCCACTCGCTTGTCCAGTATGCACTCCATCTGTGGCTTTTCTGCAATCAACATCTTCTCCTGCCACTGGATTTCTTGTTGTTCATCAGTTCCAACTCCTTCTTCATCAGCACTGTATGGGTATAAATCTGAAATGTTAAATATGGGAGATATCCCGATGCCATCCGGCAACTCAATCTCATAAGCATTCTCTCTGAATTTTCTCAAGACCTTGCATGGCCCGATTTTCTTCATTTTCATATTGTTGTATGTTCCCCTCGGGAACCTTTATTTCCTTAAGTGTGCCAGAATCAGATCGCCAACCTCCAACTAAAGTTGTCTCTGGTGCTGATCTTCTCTACGCTTGTACTACTGATTTGATTTCATCAGTCGCTGCTTCACCTGGATGTGAAGTTATTTCATTGCCTCAACAAAATCTGCTGCACTAGCGCTGCTAGTCGCAGTCTGTTCTGACTCCCTGAGTTCAGAAACTCCTCTCGGTTGTGTCCCATACACAATCTAAAATGGACTTTTGCCTGTACTTCGATTCACTGAATCGTTGTATGCGAACTCCGCCTGTGGCAATATGTTGTCCCAGCTGCTATGGTGCTCTGTCACCAAGCTTCTCAACAAGTCTCCCAGACTTCTGTTGACGACTTTTGTCTGTCCGTCTGTCTGCGGATGGTAAGCTGAACTAAACACCAAGTTAGTCCCTAGCTTCTTCCATAGCGTCCTCCAGAAATGCCCAATGAATTTGGTATCCCTGTCCGATACTATGCTTCTAGGAAATCCATGAAGTTGAATAACCTCCTTGAAAAATAAATTTGCGATGTGTGTCGCATCGCTGGTCTTCTGGCATGGAATGAAGTGTGCCATCTTTGAAAACCTGTCAACCACCACAAAGATGGAATCAACACCTCTCTGCGTCCTTGGAAAACCCAATACAAAATCCATGCTGATCGCCTCCCATGGTCTCTCTGGTATGGGCAATGGCTGATAAAACCCTGTATTATGCTTTCACCCCTTCGAATGCTGACAAATCTGACACCTGTCAACAAATCGATTGACCTCTTCTCGCATGCCTGGCCAAAAATATGATTCACTCAGCTTCGCGAACGTTTTGTCATGGCCAAAGTGTCCAGCCAATCCACCACTGTGCTTCTCCTTTAGCAAGTTCTCCCTCATGGAGCAATTCGGAATACACAGTTGATTGCCTCTGAACAACAATCCCTCCTGGATCATATAATCTATCCACGGGCTTCTATCTCTGAGAACTGGATTCTCAGCTGCCTCGTATGCCTCTGCAAAATATGCATCACCTGCATACATGTCTTTAAGATTTTCAAAACCCAATGTTTTGACTCGAAACTCCTGTAGCAATAAACACTTCCTGCTCAAAGCATCAACCACTTTGTTAGCAGTCCCTGAAATGTGTTTAATTACAAACGTGAAATTCTGCATATACTCTACCCATTTTGCGTGTTTTTGATTCAACTTCTCTTGTTGACTCACAAACTGCAACGCATAATTATCACTGTACAGAACAAATTCCTTGGGTATCAAGTAATGCCTCCACTTCTTCAATGCCTGTATGATAGCATAAAATTCCTTATCATACGTTGAGTACTTCAGCTTTGCTTCATCAAGCTTCTCACTGAAATATGCAACTGGTCTGTCCTCCTGACTCAAGACCGCTCTTATGGCATATCCACTTGCGTCACATTTCACTTGAAATGTCTTCTGGAAATCCGGTAACACCAACACTAGTCGTTCCGTGATCTTCCACTTCAACAGATTGAAGCTCTTCTCAGCCTCTGTTGTCCAATAAAAAGTCTTATGCCGCTTCTTTACTGTGTCCATCATCGTTGCGCTAATTCCGCTGAAGTTCCTAATGAATTTCCTGTAGAAACTTGCCAATCCGTGGAAACTTCTCACCTCGAAAACATTTCTCGGTGATGGCCAATTCTTAATCACTTCCACCTTACTCGGATCCATCTTCAACTCATTCGTCGAAATAAAAAAAACCAAATAAATGAGCTTTATCTTCATAAATGAGGACTTCTTCATATTAATCAACAACTTCTCCTGCTGTAGTCTTCTCATTACAATGGCCAAATGCTTCAAGTGTTCATCCTTCGTCTTACTGAAAATCAGGATATCGTCCAGATATACGACGACAAATTTCTCGATGAATTCCCTTAGGACTTCATTCATCAGCCTCATGAAAGTGCTTGATGCATTTGTCAAACCAAATGGCATGACCAACCATTCGTACAAACCTTCGTTTTTCTTGAATTTTGTCTTCCATTCATCACCTTCCCTCATGCGAATCTAGTGATATCCGCTCTTCAGATCAATCTTTCAAAAATAATTTGCCCCGTTCAGGCAATCCATTAGATCATCCATTCTCGGCAGTGGAAATCTGTACCTGATGGTAATTTTGTTGATCGCTCTTGAATCGGTGCACATTCTCCAACCTCCATCTTTCTTTGGGCTAAGCACGGTTGGAACGGAACATGGACTCATGCTTTCTCTGACCAATCCTTTGTCCAACAAATCCTGGGCCTGGTTCTTGACCTCCTCGTTCTCCTGTGACGTCCATCTGTACGCAACTTTATTCGGTAAACTAGCTCCTGGTATGAGGTCGATGTGGTGACTCACACTTCTCATCGGTGGCAACGAATGAGGTAATTCACCCACGATGATGTCAGCGAACTCTTCCAACAGTTATTGAATCTCATCTGGTAAGTCATCCACTCTTGTGCTAGTCAGAACTATCCTCGGTTTCCTGACCACAAAGAATTGTGGATCCTCTTTCTTCTCCATCTCTGTAAGAAGTTCCTTCCCACTCATGAGAAGTATCGTGTTGCTTACTTCAGACTTCTTTTCTTTATCTTCTTTCAGAAGCAACCTATGTGTCCTCCCGTCCTTTTCTAAGGTATATGTGTTCATCCTCCCATCATGGACCACATTTCTATCATATTGCCATGGTCTACCCAACAATACATGACATACATCCATGGGAATGAAATCACATAAGATCTTATCCTTATATTCATTCATTTTGAATTCAACTAAACACTGTTTAGTGACACTCACCTGATGTCCGTTCTGTAGCCATGATACTTTGTATGGGCTCGGGTGATCAGTTGTCTCCAGCTCCATCTTTTCCACCATCTCGGTCGAAACGAGATTATCTGTGCTACCACTGTCTACAATAACCTTGCATTTCCAGCCCTTGGTTTTGCATGTGGTTCTGAAAAGTCTGGTCCTTTGAGCTGAGTCCTCCACCTCCTTCCCAGGTGTTAAGAGAACTTTATGCATCATCAACAAGCTTCCACTTTCTGTATCTTCATTCTCAACATCACGCCTCCGCGCTTCAGCGATGTGAGCATCTCCTCTACCCTTTTTCCTATCTGGACAGTCAACTGCTTTATGTCAATCCTTTCCACATGTGAAACATGTGATGACTCCACCTCGGCCTCTTCCTCTACCTCTGGTATGAGGAAAAGTGTTTGCATCAGCATAGTCTCCTCGTTGTTCATTATACTTCCCCCTCTGTTCAACATATGGCTGTCGCTGTGAGGTTCCACCTCTTTCAACCTTACCCTGAGGTTTCTTCCATTCCTCCTTGGGTTTCTGATATTTTTCCTGGGCAACTGCCTTGCCTCTGGGCTGACTTCTGCCTCGCCCTCTCTGACTTTGCTTACGTCTCAGCTTCTCCTCGACTTTCAGAGCCATCTGATAGGCATCCTCCACCGTTCTGATGGTAACCATGCTTAATTCATCCTGGATATCGTATCTTAAGCCATTCAGATATCTGGCGACCTTCTCATCATCACTCTCCCGATGACCTGCTTTGATGTTCAGTCGATAGAATTACTCAGTGTATTCTTTCACTGTCATCAGTTTCTATCTCAGGTTCTGCATCCTCCTAAACAGATTAATTTGGTAGTCTCTTGGGATGAATTTTGCCTTCATCTTCACAATCATTCGATCCTAGGTTCTGATCTTTTGTTTGCCTTTGGAACGTCTATCTGCTTGTAGCTCATCCCACCATAATGTTGCATGTCCCTTCAACTTTGTGACAACATGTCTAACCTGTTTATCCTCTTCGATATCCTCATAATCAAAATAGGTATCAAGAGCTCTGATCCAATCTAGAAGCTCTTCTGCATCCAGATTCCCCTCATAGACTGGAATGTCCATCTTCACCTTCGCACTCATCCTGGCGATAGCTTTAATTAATCACTCATTGGCTGCATCTTCTGCTGCAACTCTTCCTTGTGGTACAGCTTCAGCTTTGTCTTCGGAGTCACTCAGATCTCCTGTATTGGTTGTGCGTCTCTGCGCTGCTTCCATATCTTCCATTCTAGCACAAAGATTTCGTATTTCCCTCTCCATTTCTACATTCTGTCCTTGGCTACTTCTTTCTCTGGACATTTCTCTTTCCCTGGACAATTCCCTTTCCCCCTCTGGATTGGGTGATTGTCTACCTCTTCTCGGCGGCATGGTGAAATTTTCTCTTCTCCTCTGCTACAGAAAATAGAGAGATTTTTTCGCTCTGATACCACTTGACGCAGACCGCCACCTAGGGCACGTCCGCTCCCACCAGGACCTTCTTTTTCCCTCATCCCAAAGAGCTAAATTGCTCCTCAAATCCCTTATCGAGACTTTTCTGCACCCACAGGATGTTCTCCTACGATTTCCTTTTTCTTTATCAGGAAATCGGAACTCACTTAATCGCGAGTCCTGCGCTCACGGATTCAGTCTCACAAATCTCTGAAACCCGATGAGTATTCACTTCACGCTGCCCTTTGATCTTATCAGGAATTTCCCCATCGGGAAATTGGGACTTACAATGTCGTAAATCACTTACCTCGTGAATCCCCGATTCCCGATATCCGATGACACCTGTCCTCTGTACTGACGCCTGGACCCCACACACCTGTAGTGATCGGGAAATCGCCTATCGGGAATTCACGATTTCTGTTGCACAATTTCACATCCCTCTCCAAGTGTTGATTCCCGATGCACGTGAGAGATCTCTCTCCTCCACGTCACCGTCTCCCTGGCCCACTCTATCGGGTATCGCAAAATCGCGATTTCTCCTGTCACGATTCTGTTGCATGCGAGAACCCCGAAACGATGAACCCCAACTCCTCGGGATCTCGTGCCACGTGTTCTCTACAACGAACGGTTCTGATCCCATCGGGAAATCGCTAATCGCGATTTCCTTCTACTCGAGTTTCTCGACTACAGAAACCCCGATTCTCCGATGAGCTAAGTCCCGATGACTCCCTGGATCCTTCTTTGCACGCTAGGCTTAAGTCCTGCGCAACTTTCCTGAGATCTAACGATCGACGGGACTTCGCGGATTTCATCTGCGAATCCTGACCGTCTATTTCTCCTTCTGATGGTTTCTCTGAAATGGCTAAGTATTTCTGCTCGAGGCTTGCTCTCCAAGCCTGTGCCTGCAAACTCTGCTCGGTCCTTCCTTCTACACATATTTTTGTGCTCTCCTTCACGGTATCAAGAAGTGTTAACCCTCCTGAGATTTTCCACTCTGACTCCTTCATATGGATTCATGTACACTCCTCGCACTCAACGTTCAACAATTTCTCAAGTGTTGAATCTCCTTGACTCTGCGCACTTTCTGCAGCAGCAGTCTTCAACCCCCTTTTCTCAGATTGACAACTGAGACTCCTTCTTCAGCCTGTGCACTCCTCGCACGGCTTCAATAACCCAAATCAACTTCTGGGTGAATGAGAACAAGATTTAGACTACTGAGCCTTCATCAATGCACTCTATGCGGATGAATTTGACTGCACTCTTTGCAGGAATCTCTTGGCTCAGATAGAGAAACAATTGAAACTCATTCAATCCTCTCTCAGACTTCAATTTCAAAACATGAAATCACATGCACAACATATATCAAGCAAATACATAACAGAAAGCAAACATTCATGAGCACATAAACCATATACACAGAGAAACAACACCAACCATGAATTTTAATCAGAACTTCCTTCTATTAACTCAAATACCTGTACATGGGTGTTCTTCACAATATTCTCTGCTCTGCTCTTCTCTCTCAATGCTGGATAATGTTACAATGATACAATGAGGGTGTCTATATCCGTTTTCCCTCTCGAACTTTAAACTATCAAATCTAGAATTAAAACATCTATCTACTTACATTAACTGTCTAAATGCCTCATCTACCTAAGGACGAGAGCTATCCGCTCAAGGTCCATTACAATCTACAAAGTGCGCCTCATAAAATTTCTTCACATTAATGTTTGCACAATAAGATCAAGGTGCTTTCAAAATTTGGTGTTGGTGCTATCCAGCTGTCTTCCGCTCCATGTTGGCTCGCTTGATGAGTTGGCGATGCTCCTGCATGAAATTACCTATTCGATTCTACCAACATCAACACTCCCTCTAAGAAAGAAAGGTACTTGAGAACCACCTGGAACTGGTTCTCCCTCCAGCCCTGGCACAATGTTACACACATCATCCTACTCACTGGTATCCCTCCAACCATTCTAGTCAACTGCTCTCTGAATACTAGAAATCACAGAATTAATGACTCTACATATCAATCCCATAGAGTTTGGAAACTTCAAAAAAGTCATGATCTCTCTCAATTATCTCCTAGGATACTCCTCCTAAGATCCATCAATTTCATATCGTACCAACTCAGTCTCCTGAAAGAACTAGAAGGGGCTAACTCCCTCTTCCCATTTGAAGTTTGGATCCCCACACTGAAATTCTATGAACTTTTATCTTCCTTTGGTTGCTCACCCTTTGTAGCCTCTTTCTCCTTGTCCTCTGTCACTGACATCAATCCATGATCCAATATCCCTTTGGATCCTCTTACAAGATTTCCCTACAACCTATATAACCTACCCTCTCCGACACCAATGCTCACTACTTTTTTAGTGATAGCTCCCTCTTAATGCATAATTTTTTTTATGTTCTGGAACAATATTTCATAACCGTTGTCCTCCAGAACTGAGACTGAGAGAAAATTCAGCCTCAACTCCGGGACATTCAACACATTTTCCACCTCTATAAAATCTCTTGACTCCAGCTAGAAACTCACTATCCCAAATTTCTCTACACTACACTTGGCATGCATTTCAAGATCTAGATGTAGATCTAAGTCGGTTTCTAACCATCTGCTGAAAAAATTATATGTCCCCTTCATATGATGAGAAGCCCCACTATCCAAGTACCAAGCGCTCCTTTAGTTGGTGTTGGTAGAGAGGTAGGAGATAATTGAGAATTCATTCTCAAACGTTGTTGCAAACTCATCTAGTTGTGTCTCTGATCATGTTTTTTTCTATGTCTTTCCTCTCCCCTTCTTCTCTAGACACTATGATACACAGTTCCCATGCTTGTGGCATGCAAAGAACTTGAATTTAATCAAGTTCTTCTATACCTGGATATGAGGTTGACTCCTCACGTGCTATTACCCTTGAAACCCTTTCCTTTCCCCTTTATTGTCTTACTGACAAGGGCTAGGTTCTCCTCCTCTTCATCTCCCTTCTTTCTTGCTTTAGACTCCTCATGAATATTTTCCTAGATGTGATCATCCCAAAACCTATGCCAATATGGGAGATGTTCTTGAGCACATACTCCCTTGTAAAATGGTTCCCAAGACTTGGGAAAACCATTCAATTCCACATTCATGAGCTTTGCATCATCTGTTTTCTCTCCTATGGATGCAAGTTAGCCACTTACCTATTTGATCCTCATGAAATAGTTGGTAACATTGTCATAAATAGACATTTACTCTAATCTAAGTTTATTTCTTAAAACCATCTTCCTATTCATTTTAGTTCTCTGGAATAAATCTACCAATGCATAAAACATATCTTTGGCTTTCTTATTCTCATATAGATGAGGGATTAAATGATCCTTCACAAAATCCAATATAACCCTCTTAGCTTCAATATCCTTCTTCTTGTGAGATACCAAAGCTATTGAATATGTCGATGGGGCAACTGATTTTTCCACTAACTCCCAAAGGTCATTCTCTTTTAATTCCAAATTCACTCTTGTTTTCCAAGATAGGAAGTTAGACGACCCATACAATCTATATTCAACTCTCAGACTTACTAATTCCATCCTTTAGATGTAATAAACTACCTTGGAAATAACCTGCTACTGAAGTTGCCTCTGTACTGACCTGTACAAACTCATATGTTAGTGTCACTACTAAAACCCATGTATGTACATGCCCATGATTATTGCAACCCACATATGTACATGCCTATTTTTAATGCAACCCACGTATATGTGATTGTCTCCAAAGAAACCTACGTATGTACATGACTGTTCCTTCTGCAACCTTCGTACAACTCCATATGACTGCAAAGCCCTAGTCATGTCCTAGTACTCTTGTTTCCCTAAAATCCAACCCTTGATTTCTACTTTTTGGTTATGTATCTATTAAGATCTCCTACATATATGTTATCGCCTTCTATGGATATGAGATATGGATTCCTCTTAAAACGACTTCTCTAATACCATCTTGAAATTATTACCCCGACACCGAGGTATCTTGGAATATTCAACTCAAATAAAGATAGCGGAAGCAATAAAGGAAACCAAAAATATCAAGCACAATACAAAATGATATTATGTCTATCAACCAAGCTTATCATTCAAATAAATTCAAATCTTACAACTCATCCCTTACCTGGGATAAAAGTCCACAGAGAAATATAGAAAAAATCAGATAGTACCTACAAACCCTATAAATCTACTGCATTGTTGTATGACCTTGTACTTTCATGCTTCCCGATATGTATGTGACTTTCCTTAAGAAAACCCATGTATATGCACCCATCTCCACTAAGACCCTCGTACACATACTCAAAGACTGTAAGAAACTCCCTACAACGTGACACTATTGTTGCAACTTTAATCAATCAAAACCCACTTGCAACTACCGATGTTATGTATTCTCCCTAACTTGATCTCTAGATGGAAGTCCTTCTCCACCTATCCAATATCTCCTTGAATCACAGTCCCTCGTGATCCAATCCTATGATAAAAATTCCTTCTCCTCTCTCAATAATATCAAGTAAGTGTCTTCCTCCTTCACCCTATCCTTTCTTTTATAAGATTGATTTATGACCTAACCCTAATCTCCAAAGTGATTGATGATTTATATTACTTCTCACCTCACTTAATATCAATGAATATTATTTAATTCACTAATGTTAATTAAATTATTTCTTTAAATAAAACTCAACTTACTAATAAAAACACTTTACTTTCATAATTCCTTTAATTAAAGTAAATTCTCATGGTAGAAGGATTTGGACGACTTCCACACGTCTAGACACTTAGAACTATGCATAATTACTTGTCCAATGCTACTAACATCAAAAATTTTGTTGGTCATCTATAGGACAACCAATGACATGTCACTTGTCATCAATTCACAACAAACGACACCCTCTGTAAGCTTCTAGATCCATGCTGTTTTGAAGAAACAAGAAGGGATGAGTTGGTTATTCATGGCATGAGCCTTGGAACTCATATCACTAGAGTATCCATTGGTCTCTAGAATATCTAGAAGCTCTCCCAAACCTCTTCCGAGAATCTATATAAAGAAGACAAATCTCGAGGATGGGGAGGAAAAATAATTTATAGATCCATGCTGCCAAAATTTAGAGGTGCTAAAATTCATAGGTGCTTCTCCATCTACATTACTTATGGTTAGGTGTCCGAGCTTGGATGAAGAACTGAGGAGGAGAAAGGGGAAAATAGGATTTCATATACACTAAGAGGTAATTGCATTGATGTGATTATGTTATTTAAATTAATAGATCATTGGTTTTCCCCTATGAATGTTTGTATTTCATGTATGAATGTTTAGATCTGATTTATTTGATCATGGATCAAATTCGATCCAAGCTAGATCTAGGATTCTAACACTAAGAAGAAAAGTAGGAACACATTGCTTGTCTCTTGTGTGTAGGGAGCATGTTGTAGAGGCTAGAGCTACAACTTCAGGATTGTAGTAGCTAGGAAATACGAAGGACAACCTTCAGGAAAAGGTATTTAATTCCACCATTTCTTAGTTTAGATGTGAATCCATTTGTTTGAGTCTAAAGGAAAGCCATAGAAGTCTATCCCACATCTATAGCATCAACAGGAAAATCATAGGGCGATATTACTATCAGTCCATGAGATTTTCTCCATAACAATTGTGTAAATTCAATTTAGGTGGTGAGTTGATATGTTTTAGGCAGGATAGCCCTTATGGGTTATATGGCCAATTGTCAAGATATGTAAATTGTATAATGAATCATTAATAAAAATAATAATCGTTGGAGGTGATACAAGAGGGACAATAATGATGGGGGGGTATCATTCCACAAGAGAGGGAGCCAGAGGGGGGTCTAAGGGGAAACCCATGTCATTTCCTAAGTTAATGTATCATTACCATCTAATTCTCCTTTGAATTAGTAGGTGTTAAATCATTAAATTCATGTAAAAGGTTTGGTGTGTGAGATTGCCTCTTAGAGTTATTTCGAGCATGAGATGATTACAAGGAAGCATGTGAGAAGTGTGAGATTCAAGAAAATCTTTTGGGGAAGAGTGAGAATCAAGCAAGCAAGGGAGAAGAAGGAAATTTGTATGGGGGGAGTAACAATTTTTACCCGCTAGTCTTAGAGAAAGAGAGAGAGAGGGAGGGTGCTAGGAAAGAACACCAACCATGATACCCATGGAAATACATCTTGTTGGGTTGTGTTTGATGCTGAAAATAAGGCCATATGCCTATAGGGATGTTTCCTGTGGAGGAAACTACCCAAATATCCTTGAGAAGGTTGTGTGAACACAATTCCTAAAGTCCCTAACTATGATATTTCCTATCCAACTGAGCGCATTGGAGCCTGAGAGGGAAGTGGGAAGGCCTGAGGGACTGTGAGTGGTGAAGGGGGGTCCCATTCCTTGGGATGTGTGGTTTGAGGGGAAAGAGAGAGTTGACAAATTGAAATTTCTTATGGAGTAGAACCTGTTTTGGGCTGCTAAATGTGGAAAGTGGACATCAATTCAAGGTGGCTTGCTATTGAGAGAAAATGAAAAACAAGTCTATTGGTGAGAGGAATGTTATTGATACACATAGAGTTGGTTATTTTATAAATAGATAAGTTTTGTGTCATGCTTTATGATGTTAATTCCAGCGTGTTTGATGTTTTTCTTGAAAATTTTCATTCACTTTTTTATAGTTATTGTTATATGCATGAATATTTTAACATGATGCACACTGTTAATTTTAATTGCATAGAGTATTGAAATCCATTTTTATCAGACTAAACATAATTTTTAATTTTTATGATAGTGTGTCTTACATATTCAATGATAGTTTTCACATAAAATTATATCTTAATTGTCTTAACCCATTCTAGCACCTGCATTAAAAATGATCCAAAACCAAAATTCACTACTATTCTTAAAAACAAGGGGAGTTGCGAAGCAACAAGTCCCTGCAAAGAAGGGAGGAGATAGCAACACGATTTGTAGCTCCAGAGAGAAAAACATGTTTGTCCCTCGTTTGAACTGTATATTGAACTGTAGATCTATCTATAGATTAGCCCTAGTTTGAACTATAGATCTATCTATGTTGGAATTGATTTTCTCTGTATGGTTTTTCGGTCCAAGTACTACTTCAAGCTTCTTGTTCTGCACAAAAGGACAGTTTCATTTACAGGGAATAATGATATGGTCAACTGGCACATGAAGTTGAACACTTGGTGTATATACTAGTTTATTAAAGAAATCATAAGTTTATAAATAAGCTTACTCGTAAAATGATACCAATTACAATTTTAATAATAGCGTGGCATGATGGTGGACGAAAACAGAAATCAAGACGTGTTCTTTGTACATCACAAAACCTCAACACCTATTTTATTTAAGTGGACACGCAGCGGCCTGTGTACTCCATTGAATGTAATCTGGTCCAGGGTTCTCAACTAAACTTTGATGGGCGAGATTGGATCCCATGTGTAAACGTTGTGATGAGCCGATACATTTCCAATATTAGGCATTCAGAGATCCATTAACCGTTTCATTCATGTTGTTCAAATTCACTATCATGGGTAATCCTCTTGAAATAGAGACAAATACGATAGGAATTTGTGAATTGCCTACATTATTGCAGCCGATAGGTGGAAGGTTTTTGCGCAGTGGTGTTTCCGCAGCATTTCTGCAACAATGTTTGCGATTCTCTCTGGCGTGAATGTCTTATTGTGACTTGCAAAGGGAATATGATCATAATCCTAAGTGGCGGGTTAGTAGTTTTACCTTGAGCAACATTGGAAGCCTTTGCAAGGATAACTCTGAGGCATACATTGCAGCCATAGTCATGGAAGGAGAAACCAAAACCACTTTCCCCAAGAATCCTCCATAACATACTGAAAATGAGTTCTCCTATGAAGATGTTATCCGGTAAGCAAAGGATTTAAGACTATTCATATTTATGATCTTCCGGTCTGGGACATATTTCTGTGGAATAAATCAAAGGAATTAAGTTAATGTTTATAAACAAATACATTGATTGTGTAGAAAGTTTATCAAAGAATAGTTATAGGCTTCATAAAACAAAAAATGCCAAACATAAAACCCATATGTGTCATTTGCCCAAAATGACAATGTACTCGTTTTTCCTTCATCTATGTCACCTGAGGGGGATAAATATGAATCGGCCTGGATGAATACCTTCAGTGCCGAAAATAACTTGGGAGCCTCTAGATTCTCAACAAGATTGAATGATTTGATATTATACAATATCTCACCAATACAACAAAGAGATGCCTGCAATTATGATTGTGGTTCAATCAACATATATTAGAGGATAAATTCTATTATACTTTAGCTGTGATGATGAAGTTTCAAAAATGATTTTGTATATAAATTCTATCTGACACAATAAAGTGGGAGTTTTTGGGGCTCTTCTTTATAACAAAACCAATTAGATGATGCTACCAGAACAATAAAAGTGACTTATTATCCGGACAATGAATTGAAATCCATCTTTTCGATTGAAGATTCATTCTTTTAATTTTTTATGTCATCAAAGATTATAAATCATGAATTAAAATCCATCATGTCGATTGAATATTTCTTGTAATTCTGGATCCCAACAAATGTATGGACAACAATTCTCAATTCTCTTTAGGTCAGGATCTAAAATCCAGTTATTTCTTATCATAGGTGGTCATTGTAAAGAAACAAAAAATTCTCTCTTGGGTGGAAGGGCCACTGCACCACTCATTGTGGGTTGACGTTATATGCCTTCTATTTATTTTGTACATGAAGCATCCATAACCAAATTAGATTAGAAATCATGACTAGTTGGTCACAACAATGGGTAGACGTTATATGCCTTCTATTTATTTTGTACATGAAGAATTCGTAACCAAATTAGATTAGAAATCATGACTAATTGGTCACAGGTCTTCTTACCAGATTTTATTGTTGCGGATTAAAGAAGAAAACCTGACATGTTGTTGTTATTTTGCAGATTCAAGAAGAAAACCTGACTTCTAGAGATTTCTTTCTTGCCCGAAATCCTCCCTAAACTCTCGGTAAACAAGATCTTGACTGCTGGCTCCAAAAGGAAGCTCCAGTGTGCAGAAGTTGGGGATTATGTCTATTATGTTTATTCAGCCAAATTGCCTCCTAAAGGAAGGATGGGAGCACCAGTTAGCAACATTGCAGAAGAAACTGCATTGAAAAGGGATGTTTTCCTCTCCACCCAACCCAGAGTGCGTGGTACCATCAGTCGTAGGATCTAGAAAGAATCGAGGTCATCAGAAGCCACCGTTTAGGCCAACCCTTACATTGAGCAGAACTGCAGTAATTAAAGAAAGATCAACAAATAATGATAGAAGGTCAAGCCTTTACTAGGGATGCAAAGTTGATGATGAAGGGATACACAGATGAAGAGAGTCTTTATGGAATGGACTTGGATGATTCATTGGAATCACGACCATTGAGTGACACAAATCTTGCATGGTTCTCAACCTCCTCTACTGAGCACGTAAACCGTAATGAAGAACCTCACCCTAATGAAGAACATGAGTGAAAACATTAAATGTTAACTAACTAATGCTATCTCTGAAGATAACATTAATTCACTTGGAGATATGTACACCTTAAAGTAGGCATCATTTCGTGAGTTTTAGATGAAAAACTTTGCAGATCTTCTCCCAATGCCTCGGGAAGAGGCCAAATAAGAGCACAATTTGAAAACTTACGATAAACAATCAATTTTGAGTTTAAAAATTGCATAAAACTTTCAAAACTTTAGTTTAAAATGGTTCATGCTGCTTTATTTTGTGTGCATAACTAATAGACTAGCTAAAAACAATTTACTAATAGTCCCTAAGTCAGAAAGACAAGGACTAAACATACATATCCAAAATTGGGAAAATACATAAATACTTTTGCTACTCTGTATTTATTGCTAAATTTACCTAGGAAGGGAGAACCATACAACTTGAAGATTCTTCGTATTTCTCTAACATTTATTTCGCCTACTTTGACCCTATGATTGATTCACACTTACCAAGTCACTTAGTTGTTTGGCAGAGACTTCTTCTCAAGCATGGCCTCAAAACCCAAGTATTGTTCATCGTTTTGGAAGACCCGTATTTACTTCCAAAGATCTTTGGATTCTAATTGCATTAATTTTTAAGTCTCCACGCATGCAGAGCTGGTCGGCAGCTGGTAAAAACTGGAGCTCACTGCGCCCCACTAACAACCAACACCTGGAAGCAAACAACCTATACAGTGAAAAAAACCTAAATGTAAAAAACAAAATGCAGTAAAAATATTAAGTGAACAATCATTGTTATGCTAATCTCCTTAATCACCTTTTTTTAAATGAAGACTAAATGACATCCTTTGTTATAAAAAAAATTAATGCTAGATGATATTTATATAATTATAATTAATTGATATTTAGTAAGTGAACAATCATTGTTATGCTAATTTCTTTAATCACTTTTTTTTTTTTTATTAATGAATACTAAATGACATCCTTTGTTATAAAAAAAATTAATGCTGGATGATATTTATATAATTATAATTACAATTAATGTTTGATGATATAATTATAATTATAATTATATTTATATGGGTGTTGGTTAAACTTTTTATTTTTTGGGTTTTATGGTAGGAAGAGCGATGTAAATTTGGACAAAATCTCTATTTTCTATTGTTTAAATTGTCTTTCTGAATGCATAAATGGATTCAGCTTGCTTAAAAACCCATGAGGCACTCAAAATATATAAACTTAGCCACTCAAATCGATCCAACCATTCATCACTTGATTTCTAGCAAAATTAAAAGAAAAAGGTGACTAAAAACAAAGCCCCCAAAAGATAGAAAGTTTAGACTACTGCTAATTACATATGTAAATTTTTACATACCTATAATATAATAATAATAATAATAATAATCCATTTTTAAGGTCAAGGCCAAGCGGGACAAGGGACCCCCTCAATTTCACTGGTAAAGTCTACAAAAGTATACATACCCTACCCTCTTCTAATTTTGAACTTGTATATTATAATATATATATTTGTCAAAAATCTAAATCTAAAACCTTGATATAGTTACATTTATATTCTATTATTATTATTATTATTATATATATTTATGAAAAATCTATTTTTATATACCTATAATATGTAATTTTGTACATACGTATAATAATTACATTTCTATTATAATATGTATATTTGTCAAATATCTAAGAGACCGTCATGTGATTACATTTGTATTCTATTATTATTATAATATGTATATTTGTGAAAAGTCTACTTGTTACGGAGACTGTCATGTGGTTACATTTAGATTCCTGGCGGAATTAAAGGTCTTACACTTATGCATTATACGGTATCTGATTACCTGTTGTTGCCGTTTCTACAAACGAAATATACAGCCTATCCTAAAGCAGTGTTTTAAACGTTTTATTTTTTTTTGGTTGTTTTTGGTAATTTTTTTAGTTTGATTTTGTCGGAAATAATAATTGGATCTGCATATTTGAGTGGTTAAGTTTGTATAATCCAATTGTTTTAGGGTTTTTTCACCAAGCTAAATCCATTTATACATTCAGAAAGGCAATTTAAACAACAGAAAATAGATTGAATCTGCATATTTGAGTGGCTAAGTTTTTATAATCCAATTGTTCTAGGGTTTTTTCACCACCCTAAATCCATTTATACATTCAGAAAAACAATTTAAACAACAGAAAATAGAGTTTTTGTTCAATTTACATTACCGGATTCCTATCCATTACTACCAAAAA
>SNQJ01S0037411.1:37821-54173 GCA_010110895.2 Picea sitchensis
ATTTTATTTATTTATTATAATGAAGACTAAATGACATCCTTTGTTATAAAAAAAATTAATGCTCGATGATATCTATATAATTATAATTACAATTAATGTTTGATGATATAATTATAATTATATTTATATAGGTGTTGGTTAAACTTTTTATTTTTTGGGTTTTATGGCAGGAAGAGCGATGTAAATTTGGACAAAATCTCTATTTTCTGTTGTTTAAATTGTCTTTTTGAATGTATAAATAGATTCATTGCTGAAAAACTCATGGGGCACTCAAAGTATATAAATTTAGCCACTCAAATCTAATCCAACCATTCATCCCCTGATTTCAGATAAAATCAAAAGAAAAAAGTGACTAAAAAACCCCAAAAGCCCCAAAAAGATAGAAAGTTTAGACTACTGCTAATTACATATATAAATTTCTACATGCCTATAATAATTACATTTATAATAATAATAATAATAATCTATTTTTAAGGTCACGGCCAAGCCAGACACCTAATTGGTGTATGGGACCCCCTTGTTTATGGGACAAGGGACTCCCTCCACCTAGCGATTTGACTGGTAAAATCTACAGATGTATACATACCCTACCCCTCTCTAGATTTAAACTTATATATTATAATATATATATTTATAAAAATCTAAAACCATGACGTACTTACATTTATATTCTATTATTATTATTATAATATGTATATTTGTAAAAAGTCTACTTGTTATATAACTATAATATAACTATAATATGTAAATTTGTACATACCTATAATAATTACATTTATATTATAATATGTATGTTTGTGAAAAGTCTACTTGTTACAGAGACTGTCATGTGGTTACATTTATATTCCTGGCGGAATTAAAGGTCTTACAGTTATGCATTATACGGTATCTGATTACCTGCTGTTGCCGTCTTTACAAACGAAATAGACAGCCTATGCTAAAGCAGTATTTTAAACGTTCTACTTTTTTGGTTGTTTCTGGTAATTTTTTTTAGTCTGAAATAACAATTGGATCTGAATATTTGAGTGACTAAGTTTGTATAATCCAATTATTTTAAAGTTTTTTCACCACACTAAATCCATTTATACATTAAAAAAACAATTTAACCAACAAAAAATAGAATTTTTTATTCAATTTACATTACTGGATTCCGGCCAATTACTACAAAAAAAAAAACCCAAAAATTACAACGTTTAGCCAACCCCATCTTAAATTGGCAAACACGGGTTAAATTTTCGTTGGCATGGATGCCTCATTTATACAAGTACCTCCAATTGGTGGTATCGTTTCTTATTTTCCTTTCTCTGAATCTAATTATTTGGTGTCCTGTGATTGTCGATTCCTCCGTGTCATTGTCGAATATTATTTTTTTTGTGTGTCAGAAATCAAATCTCATGAACTTAACAGCGAGGAATTGGAGATGCAAAATCACATGATCGAGGGAATGGCGAAAGAATACGTATTACGGAGTCAAAAAAGGGTGGTACTGGCCAGTCTGTAACTTAACCGCCGTGCTAATAATTTAAGGTGGGAGAATGATGACACACGATGAAACGTAACGTGTCCCGTTTTGCCTTTGCCTTTGCGTTTGAATAAATTCGGAGCTGAGCAAACATAGTCACAGATCAGAGCAATGGGGTGCACAGTAGGGCAGGCACAAGGGGTATTGGAAGGGGAAGTTGTGCTCCCGACTGCCTCCAAACCAAAGCTAAGAGGTTTTTGGTCCCTCGATGAAGATAACAAACTCACTAACTATGTCATGAGAAACGGGCTCACCGGCTGCTGGAGTTATGTCATGAGAAACGGGCTCACCGGTTGGTAAGAGTCTAATTTCAATCATTTTCTTTTTTCCCTTTTGCGCAATTTAATATGAATTTCTTCTTTCCCTTTTACTCAATTCAATTTAATATATGGGTTTAATTTCTTTTGTACAATTCAATTTAATATACGGGTTTAATTTCTTAATTCAATTCCATATAAATTTTTTCTTTCCTTTTACTCAATTCAATCTAATACATAATTCTCAATTCATTTTAATGTATGATAGTCTATATATCAAATTCAATGCAATAATAACCATTAAAATATATGTTTCTTTAAAATAGAATCCATATGTATATACACACGTAGAAGTAGGTAGATACTGTACAGTGAAATGACTGCGTGACTAACAATTTAAATGAGATATTATTAATTACATTGAAGATGTTTTTAAGGTTAGATTTTTAAGAGTAAATTAATTTAGGAGCAAACAGATTTGTTTTTCAATTAAAAGAATGGACTTGAATCTGGCCAAATTTTCAGGGGTAGTCAAAAAATCGATCAAAACCTTATCCTAGGAGTTTTGCCCCATTTTAAACCAACCCAAATGCTCAAAAAATTGATTAGAATTCTGGATTGACTAAAAATTTAACTGAAAATTTAAAAACGAACTGTCAAAAAACCTTCCTGAAAAATAACTCCAAATAACTCCGAAAAAAAGATTCCTCCCAAATTAGCCCACTCCCAAATTCCTACTGAGACTTTTGTCCAAAGCAAATCAAAACTTGTCATTTGTTATAGTCTATTTATCGAAAAATCATTTTTTTCCATGTGTTTTATATTTCATATTTGACGGATTCCAAGCGGCCGCTTCCAGGTTTCTCCTACATCCCGGTCTGCCCTTTGTTTTCATAATCGATTCGTCACTATTAATTTCGGTCTACGCTGCGCGACTGATCTGCGGCTTTCTCCCATGGAATTTCATGGGTCCTGCGGCACAGTGTGTCCAGATCTAAGTAGAAAGCAGGAAGCTTAGCCGTTAGAAATATCAAAACTAAACAAAGTGTAGAGTATGACTATCACAGATCACAAAAACGACACGCTTTGTCAAAAAGCTTGTCGAGCAAATATCATATAGCTTATCCAGCAAATATCAGATAATTCATTCATGCAAATATAATTACCCTGATTCACCTAGAGGGTCATCAAGCGTTAAGTTTTCTATCATGATTTGTTTTTAGTTTGGTTTGCTTTGCTATGCCACATTTTTAAAAATGGTTATCTTAAATTTTAGGAAATTAATATCCAAGGCAAAGGAAAATTCTTGTCCAACTCATATTCCATTGTTAATAAACTAGTACAGTTGCTAACTCGCTGTTGAGAAAGCTGAAAGGTATCGGCTGAAACGCTCCATGTTTATGGAGTAAGTGGGTTCGCCAACCATCGAATATGAAAGGCTCGGAACAGCTGACACCTATGGACAGTTGAGGAGGAAGTTGAAGTGGCAATTATATGGTGCTATAGTAATTTCTTAATATGATTAGGTAAATGTTAAAAATTAAATAGGTTAACAGATACATTCAAAAATACAAGGAAGTTATGAAGAGTAAATCACATTCATTGATTTGGGAGGACGACTAAGAATATGCCAACATCTTTAATTGCTAGCCATTAGATTAGAATTTTAAATTAAAAGGTCATTAATCGTGCCCATTACCAATAAGTATATTCGACATAATTAATATGATGTCCCAAATACAATTAATCATTGAATAATCTGTCAACAATTGATAATTTAACAGTCTTGCAATTTACCATACCATAGATGTTATTGTGTTTATTATAAGGATCATGTCTCATGACAGATTTCTAGTGACTGTTATAAAAATAATATTAGTGAGCATATACTTACAATTTCGCAAACTTTGTAGTCACATCTATTATTATTGTTAATTTAGACGCATTAATTCCTAGTGTTAATCTAAACAATGAAATATCCCAGAGATTTGTAGGATTTGAAGTGTCAACAAAAGGATTTCTGATCTGAGCCAAGGCTCGGAAATCCAATTTATTGGAGTACATGACTTTGGCCTAGGATGATTCACACTTGGTTTCATGGGAATCGAAGTCGATGAGTTTCTCCAAACTCACACTGCATAGTCTAACCATGCTGGGCCAACAGCGATGTGAGATGCTCAACAACAAGATCGTAGGGGACAGTGAGAGACCAAATTCTTTCTCGACATTCTCCAACAATGCTTTAAACACATGATAATTCAAATAATCCATTGGCATTATGAATTGTTTCGGCTCTTTCCCACATAAACTGCCAAATATCCCCACATAAACGGTCCAATGTTCATGCAGATTACTTCATGTCTTCTTACATGTTTCACTTTGGAAAATATTAAACACCATGTAATGAGCCTAAGTGTATGATGCATCATGTTTATTGGATACACATTATTTATCATCTAAAGAATATGATGCACTAAGTATTGAGTAAAACTAACATGATGTATAAGCATTGAGCCATTTAGATGGCTCAAGGAAACATATGAGGTGTCATTATGACAGAACTGCATATAACAAAGGAAAAGGCAAGAGTGTGAGAGGCAGAAAATAAGAAAGTAGAGGTTGATCAAATTGGATTGTCACAAACTAAGCTTGCAATAAGTTTAATAAGAGTTTGTTTTCATCATCAATTTGTTTTTTTAGTGGCTGTATGTCCAAATCTGTTTAATCACCCAATTCCAAACCCAATTTCAAACAAAGGTTATCACTAGTCCAAAACTTTGACCATTGACTACCTATAATTTATAGTTATATCACTTTAAATCTGTTAAAACACTAATATAAGTTAGTTGGATAGTTAAGTTAACATAACTGTTATTCAGTTACATGACAGTTATGGTCTTTTGTATTATATATGTACATCTATGTACATGATGATTTACAGAAGCGTTGATGAATAGAGTATGTCTTTTTTGCCTTTGTTTATTTATTTCTGTTCATCATGATTTATTGATTGCTTCAGTTATTTACATTATGTTTCTGCTATTTTCTTCATTTTGATTCTAACAGTGGTATTGGAGCGGGTCTGAGCCTCACTCCAATGATGGAGGGCCCAGGAACCCTCGATATCTGGATTGTGACCAGAGCCTCAAGAAGGACGCGGATCAGTAAGACTGCAATCAATAGCCATAAGGACGCTGCAATCAATAGCCATAATTGAGAGCAGACGAGTCGTTCATCATCCGACTAAAGATATATCGTGTATTGGTTAAGAGATGGTCGTGGGTTGGAAATTCTGACCAGAACCCAGGGATATGGAAATCACTCTCGTTTAAAGAAGAGGAATCGCTAAGGAATTGATATTGGAACTGTCGCTGCATAGCAGAAGAAGAAAAGTCAGTAATCACTATTGGAACTACCGCTGCATAGCAAAAGAAGAATCGCTAATGCTGAGTTAAAAAAAAAATTCGATTGGAATTTCAGCGCAGGAGAGTGACGAGGGTTTTGTGAAGGGACGTTGTAGTGGAGGTAGAGTCTGCGTCAGTTTAATATTGGATGAAGCCAGTATTGGAGGTAGCCGCAGAGCTGAACAAGGGAGATTTGGTAAAGTAAATATTTTATAAACAAATTAACACACAGAAGTTTGTTTTTGCATAGTATGTTGAAAGGTCCGCTCGTTTCTAGTTTCAAATGAACACACAGAAGTTTGTTTTTGAATAGTATGTTGAAAGGTCCGCTCGTTTTCAGTTTTTTGACTTAAAATATATTTTTCAAAAGAAGCGTGGAGAAGCAAAGGCATTATTTTCATTAAAAGTGAAGTTGTTTGAAGAGAAATGAATTCTATTTTATTTTCAAGATTGAATTTGAATTTATTGGGTATTTATTAAATACCAGAAGTTATAAAAAGTTAGCAGTAAGATTTATTTAGTAGTTTGGCTACAATTTAACCCTCATAGTGGAGCAAGTGGAGAGAGCTGAGACATAACGACGAGTTTGTTGTTAGCTGACCAACAACGAACAACTCATCTAAAAAATGAGAATATGTTATAACTTTATGAAAGATTTTCTAAGAGTTTTTATTAAGGAGTTATAAGAATGCTTGCAAATACAACATTGATTGTAATTGGAGTTATAAGGGTTTGATATTTATTTGAAGACTTTTTGTAAAGGTGTTATAAGAAGTTTTTTTGGAAGTTATAATGAAGTTATAAGGTGGTTGTAAAGGTGTTATAAGGGGTCCAACAAATTGCATTTGAAAAATTGTATTTGCTGTTATTTGTAGATCCACCCAAAATTGAATAAGGGGGTCTATCTTAGGATCTTTGTGTGAGTCATTGGTTATCCTGTAGTTTTTGGCACACTTATGCAACAGACGATTGCTCTTCGCATGCACAACAAGATACAAAATTGAATTTTGTGGCATCAAAATACAAGCATCTCTGCATAATGGAAAGAATTGAAGAACTATTTACAATATTGCACACATTAATTAACTCAACTACAGAATCTACAATCGCAATAAACAAGTGCACCCTCAACAAAGTGATTACTTGTTTACAAGTAACACACAAGAAGATTGATATGTTCAAACATCAAAACAAGTTGTTGTGAGATGAGTTAAGTTTGCTTCGACACCAACAATGTGATTTTAATGACATCAAAGATGAGAATGAAGACGCTCAGTTGACTAGTAATGAAAGTCATAAACAACATGAAGATCAGTTAGATGAAGTCCCTATGTCAGAAAAAGTTGNTCGGAGCTGAGCAAAGATACTCACAGATCAGAGCAATGGGGTGCACAGTAGGGCAGGCACAAGGGGTATTGGAAGGGGAAGTTGTGCTCCCGACTGCCTCCAAACCAAAGCTAAGAGGTTCTTGGTCCCTCGATGAAGATAACAAACTCACCAACTATGTCATGAGAAACGGGCTCACCGGCTGCTGGAGTTATGTGGCCCAGCAGGCTGGTAAGAGTCTAATTTCAATCATTTTCTTTTTTCACTTTTGCGCAATTTAATATGAATTTCTTCTTTCCCTTTTACTCAATTCAATTTAGTATATGGGTTTAATTTCTTTTGTACAATTCAATTTAATATACGGGTTTAATTTCTTAATTCAATTCCATATAATTTTTTTCTTTCCTTTTACTCAATTCAATGTAATGCATAATTCTCAATTCATTTTAATGTATGATAGTCTATATATCAAATTCAATGCTATAATATCCATTAAAATATATGTTTCTTTAAAATAGAATCGATATGTATATACACACGTAGAAGTAGGTAGATACTGTACAGTGAAATGAGTGCGTGACTAAGAATTTAAATGAGATATTATTAATTACACTGAAGGTGGTGTTTTTAAGGTTAGATTTTTCAGAGTAGATTAACTTGGGAGCAAACAGACTTGTTTTTCAATTAAAAGAATGGATTTGAATTTGGTCAAATTTTCAGGGGTAGTCTGAGTTTTGTATGGATCAAAGTTCCATGCATTTCAGAACTTTATCCTACAAGTTTTGTCCCATTTTAAACCAATCTAAATGTTCAAAAAATCGATCAAAACCTTATCCTAGGAGTTTTGCCCCATTTTAAACCAACCCAAATGCTCAAAAAATTGATCAAAATTCTGGATTGACCAAAAATTTAACTGAAAATTTAAAAACAAACATAAAAACCTACCTTCCTGAAAAATAACTCCCAAATTAACCCACTCCAAAGTTCCTACTGAGGCTTTTGTCCAAAGCAAATCAAAACTTGTCCTTTGTTATAATCTATTTATCGAAAAATCATTTTTTTCCATGTGTTTTATATTTCATATTTGACGGATTCCAAGCGGCGGCGGCTTCCAGGTTTCTCCTACATCCCGGTCTGCCCTTTGTTTTCAGAATCGATTCGTCCCTATTAATTTCTGTCTACGCTGCGCGACTGATCTGCGGCTTTGTCCCATGGAATTTCATGGGTCCTGCGGCACAGTGTGTCCAGATCTAAGTAGAAAGCAGGAAGCTTAGCCTTTATAAATATCAAAACTAAACAAAGTGTAGAGTATGACTATGACAGATCACAAAAACGACACGCTTTGTCAAAAAGCTTATCGAGCAAATATCATATAGCTTATCCAGCAAATATCATATAATTCATTCATGCAAATATAATTACCCTGATTCACTTAGAGGGTCATCAAGCGTTAAGTTTTCTATCATGATTTGTTTTTAGTTTGGTTTGCTTCGCTATGCCACATTTTTAAAAATGGTTATCCTAAATTTTAGGAAATTAATATCAGGAAATTAATATCCAAGGGAAAGGAAAATTCTTGTCCAACTCATATCTTAATGTTAATAAACAAGCATAGCTAACTAGCCGTTGAAAATGTTGAAAGGTATCAGTTGAGAATGCATTAAAAAATACAAGGAAGTTATGAAGAGTAAATCACATTTATTGATTTGGGAGGATGACTAAGAATATGCCAGCATCTTCAATTGCTAACTATCAGATTAGAATTTTAAATTAAAAGGTCATTAATGATGCCCATTACCAATAGATATACGCTTTTCGACATAATTAATATGATATCCCAAGTACAATTAATCATTGAATAATCTCTCAACAATTGATAATTTAACAGTCTTTTACCATACCATAGATGTTATTGTGTTTATTATAAGGATCATGTCTCATGACAGATTTCTACTGACTGTTATAAAAAAAATATTAGTGAGCATATACTTACAATTTCGCAAACTTTGTAGTCACATCTATTATTATTGTTAGTTTAGACGCATTAATTCCGAGTGTTAATCTAAACAATGAAATATCCCCGAGATTTGTAGGATTTGAAGTGTCAACAAAAGGATTTCTGATCTGAGCCAAGGCTCGGATATCCAATTTATTGGAGTACATGACTTTGGCCTAGGATGATTCACACTTGGTTTCATGGGAATCGAAGTCGATGAGTTGCTCCAAACTCACACTGCATAGTCTAACCATGCTGGGCCAACAGCCATGTGAGATGCTCAACAACAAGATCGTAGGGGACAGTGAGAGACCAAATTCTTTCTCGACATTCTCCAACAGTGCTTTAAACACATGATAATTCAAATAATCCATTGGCATTATGAACTGTTTCGGCTCTTTCCCACATAAACTGCCAAATATTCCCACATAAACGGTCCCATGTTCATGCAGATTGCTTCATGTCTTTTTACATGTTTCACTGTTTTACCTTTGAAAATAATAAACACCATGCAATGAGCCTAAGTGTATGATGCATCATGTTTATGTTTCACTGTTTTACCTTCGAAAATATTAAACACCATGCAATGAGCCTAAGTGTATGATGCATCATGTTTATTGGATACACATTATTTATCATGTAAAGAATATGATGCACCAAGCATTGAGCAAAACTAACATGATATACAAGCATTGAGCAAAAATAACATGATGTACAAGCATTGAGCCATTTAGATGGCTCAAGGAAACATATGAGGTGTCATTATGACATAACTGCATATAACAAAGGAAAAGGCAAGAGTGTGAGAGGCAGAAAATAAGAAAGTAGAGGTTGATCAAATTGGATTGTCACAAACTAAGCTTGCAATAAGTTTAATAGGAGTTTGTTTTCATCATCAATTTGTTTCTTTAGTGGCTATATGTCCAAATCTATTTAATCACTCAATTCCAAACCCAATTTCAAACAAAGGTTGTCACTACTCCAAAACTTTGAACATTAACTACCTATAATCTATAGCTATATCACTTTAAATCCTCCCAAAAACAAAATATCATAAATTTTAAACAAAGTAACCACACCAATTTACTTTAGTGTTTCTCTTCCCTACTTCATCTACTGAGTTTATGCAATGTATATTCATAATACATGTTTGCGGAGATGCTAAACGATTTGTACGCCTGTACATCAAATTCTATGCAATGATAATCATTAAAAATATGAGTTTCTTCAGCATCACAGTATATATATATAGGAATCAATCACATAACATATGTATATACGTTTCCGATTTAAATAAATAAAATATATATAATGTACAGTGAAATGACTGCGTGACTAAGAACTTAAATGAGAAATTAGTATTAATAATAAAGTTTATGCAATGCACATACATTCATACAGGTCTGCAGAGAAGCGGAAAGAGCTGTAGGCTGAGATGGTTGAACTACTTACGCCCTGGCCTTAAACGTCGTGCAATTTCACGACAGGAAAAGCGACTCATCTTACAGTTACAATCCAGTCTCGGTAACAGGTCTTACGCCTTCTCTCAACCTTAATTTTTTTCTTTTCCTTAATGTTGTTAATAAAATTTTATATTGCCTGGTCGATATCCTTATTAATGTCCACAACATTGATAAGCAGGTGGACTCAAATCGCAGCACAACTTCCGGGACGCACGGACAATGAAATCAAGAATTACTGGAACTCTTACAACAACAAGAAGCTCAAGTTGAAACCCCACGACTACTCCTCCACCGCCATCAACGGCAATGCCAACACCAAATCTAATATCCCTTCTCAGTCCGATAGTATTTGCAATGCCAATTCAGTGCCTGCCCATAGTCATGATGTTGTTGCGTCGTCTCTCTCTGCCCAG
This sequence comes from Picea sitchensis, assembly GCA_010110895.2. Taxonomy (NCBI): domain Eukaryota; kingdom Viridiplantae; phylum Streptophyta; class Pinopsida; order Pinales; family Pinaceae; genus Picea; species Picea sitchensis. The sequence continues at coordinate 48,203 of SNQJ01S0037411.1, forward strand.
CCGCACTTGGAAGTCATGCCAGAAGGATACCAGCCACATAACAGCACCTATAATATTCTACTCACGACTGGAGAAAATCAAATATGTGTTCCGGGTGTATCGGAACTAAAACGAGAACAAGCACATGATCATAATGATGAGTTTGTAATTGATCAAGAACCCGTCAACAACCAGCTGATTTCAGATTCTCAGCTGTGGATTAATGCTAATTCTACCCATACACATGAGAGCTTCTTTACTCATACAGCTTTTATCTCCCCAAGTCTGCAAGAGCAAGGTATGCATAAGTACAAGGCTGCAAAATCATCGAAATGCAATGAATTAATAATAAAGTCATGCAGGACTACAGTACCACCTCATGAAGTGCCTGGCTTTGCCAATAATTACTGTCTTGGTTCAACCGGAATCACCATTCCTGCTCTTGTTGAAAGACAGTCATTAGAAGGAAAACTTGAGACCGATGGCCAGATAAATGAAAAGGAGATCATGGTCGACTATTCGTCGTTCACAGAAGCTTCCAGAATAAGTGCATGGAGCGCTGGTCATTCCTGTTCAAATATTGCAGCTGATTTTACCGATGTCTATTCAGGAGATTCTTATATCAATGAACTGTCGAGAAATCCACTTCTGGAAGATCTTGTGAGTCTGCATCATGAGAAGACTACCCATCAGTCATGCCCGCCACTGAATTCGGTGGCCCAAGTTAGTGTGCCATCAATTAGATGGGCCGCTGACCAGTCTAACAATCTTGATGCTGAGAATGATTGGCAGAAGAGCTATCAGATCGAGATCGAGGGAGGAAGAGGGGTTGGGGATCAACTGGGTTGCTCAGGAAATTCCAATGAAGTAGAGAATGCAAAGACAATTCCTGCAAAATTTGGAGGAAGTCGAAGCGGACCGTTGGAGACTCATGAGTGTAAGGGTGCAGCTGGACAAGTTAAAGTTTGGGTGCACGACGATATGTACAATATCAATACTGCCGCTGCTTCTGATTTCTTCAACCAAATCTATTTTAGCTTATGCTTTGTATTGTATTGATGAAGTTGCAGTTCGCCCTATGGAAATGTTTTGTTGATCTTGTTCTGGAAAAAAAACAATTATATGTATATTTCATTTATGAGCAAAAGCATTACGTTTCTAACCATGATGATACTCTCTTTTGGTGGTTTTTTTTCCTGAGATTATTGTACCTATGCATCTTGGTATATCTCTCAATAGAATTATGTGTGATCTTGATTCGAAAATTTGACCTTGATTGTGTATCGGCTTCGGCTTAGTCTTCAATCAGACGTCCGAATGATACGTTGATAAATCCTCTATGATCCACACCATCTCCCAAACTCTAAATGACAGACAGACACCCTTACCCTTGATAACACAGACACCCTAACCTTTGATAACACAACTATTAACGCTCGAAGGTTTTTTTTCTATGAAATCGAAGCTCATCTAGGTTGAGCATATCCTCAATCTTGATACCAGCTTCAACTATATTTGATGGCGTTTCGATGGTTTGCAATAAGAGGAATACGGGGAAGTTTCACCTTCGGTTTGTAAAGGTGGGTCAATGAGGGAATATCTGCAGGGATATGCAGCTTGGCGCAGATCATCGTAGTGAAGGAGTCAAACTGGGTATTGAAGGATTCAAGTTGGGTAGGAGGTATTGTTTGAGGTAAATTAGAGTGCAAGGAATTGAAGCCAGCTTCCAAGTCTTGGTTAAGAGTGTGGCTCATGATGAAGAGGGAACAAGAAAAGGGTCGGGTGGGACCACACAAAAAATGGGTTATGAGTGAAGTGTATCAAAACGATGAGGGTGATGAGTGGAATCCAATGGGGTAAAGCTCAAATGATGGTTTTGGAAGGGGGTCGGGTCCACGACAAAAAAAAATTGCTGAAAAATTATAGGTATGACTGCGATAAGGGTGAAGAGAAGAATCCAACAGAATAGATCTCAAACAATGGTGCCAACAGGATCCATACTCCTTTTTTTTCTTTTCTTTTTTTACTCTTGTGGAGTTATACTCTAATCTGAAGAATACTGCAGTGATGAAATTCCCAAATGCTTAACACGAAGAAATGTGTAGTAATTTTGCAACCGGAATACACGAGACATAGGTGCGCGGAAACAAATTTTGTCTAATTTGTTTTTGTTTCTCTCCCAAGGATTAGGGTATTCAATGGTTCTACAAACAAGGGTTATATACATGCGGGGTCTAACAATAGTACTAGACCCAATATCTTAGGGCACCAACTAAGGAGGCTAGACCATGCCCTTAGCCGTACTACCGGACTACCCAGGTACTAGAGAGTATCTTCCCAAGTGTTGTTCTCGATGGAACTATAACAGTCAAGCGACTGATCGATTTATCTATGGAAGGATTCAGGTGATCCAGGTGGATATTGGTGGCCAAACGCCTATTCCACTTGGACCCCCACTATTATTTCTTTCAGATTTTTAGTTTCCTTAATTGAAGCACAATTTACTATTTTTGGCAGTTTTTCATGTTCTCAACTTCTGGAGCTATTTTGAGGCCCTAAATGACGTTTTTTGGGCATCAACCTCCGAGGAATATTAGTCCATTCTGGACCATGATATTCATTGTCAGCAGTTTTAGTCCCTGGATAGATATTTATAATGATGTATCATGTGTGTCAAACAAAGATAGTATGCCAAAGTTACGACCCCGAGAAATTGATGTACCAATTTACCTTGACGGGTCCCATATTCTAGCGTTTCATCTCCTAGGGTTAGCTTTTTGGATGTTTAGGGTTTCCATTGTTTCTGAATAATATATAGGCCTTTGAGCCTCATTGTAACACAGATTTCAAAGGCTTGTAGCTGCCACATCTCTTCTTAGAGATACGCTACCAGTGCCCTAGCTAGTTTATTTATATTTTGTTTGTAAACTAATCCGGATTTTATGAGCATAACGAAATGAATACAGATTATTAACAGGTTCTTAACACAAAATAACAGAGATACAATAAAATTGGTTTTCTATTCAATAACGAAATAAGATGAAACTGTAAAATGCAGCGGAAACAAGCTTGTTGGAATGGTGGCGGCTTATCTCTGAGAAGAGATGTGATGGCAGCGCGCATTTGCAAGAAGAGGGTTACAATGAGTCTCTGAAGGCATTTTTACAATAAGAAAGAATGTCAAAAACCCTAGACATCCAAAAACCTAACCCTAAGAGATGAAGCACCAAAAGTCATGTGGGCCCCATTTGGGTAAGTTAATACATCAACTTCCCGGGGTCGTAACTTTTGCATATGATCTCCGTTTTAGGCGTGTGATAGCCCATTGAAAGGTATCATCAAGGATATTCATTTTGGGGGCTCAATTATGCCTTTGACTATCATTGAGGAGCTCGATCCCGAAAAACCTTCATTTAGGCCCTCAAAATGGCCCCAGAAGTTAAAACTGCTAAAAATAGTAAATTGCCAAAATTGTCAGAAAACTCTTTTGAGCCAGTTGGAAAATGTGGGTGGCCACCGATATCCATCTGGATCAATCCTCCCTCCTTAGGAATCAATGCCTCCATTGCGTTGAGGTCCCCTATCAGATGAGAAAATTTCTACTGAATTTAGCACTGGGTGAGCCACTTGCCTTGGTGCAGGAGCTGCCCTGCTTTGACGACTCGATAAAGCTAGATCCTTTGTTGTCGAGTGCCCTTGATATGTCTGTCCACAATCTAATCATTTGATGCCTGTTGTAGGTAGTCGAGGTTGAGCTCTGTTGGTGTCAATTGTTTTGCTACTTCTGAGGTGTCCAATAATAGTGGGAAATAAGGGCAAAGGAGATCCGCGTTGAACACTGGGTGCAAACCAAGGAAAGGAGGAATGTTGAGCTCAAAAACATTATCCCCCACGGACTTGGTGATAGTGTACGACCCATAACGGAGTGGGCGAAGCTTCCAATGGGGTCCTGTAAGGCGTTCATTCTGCAAGTGCAACCAAACTTTGTCACCCACTTAAAACTTATGCAGCACCCGATGTTGATCATGGCATTGTTTGTACTTGTCATTAGACTTCTATAGGATATCCTAAACCTATTGGTGAATGTGATGGATCCACTCAATGAACCGGGTGGCTTGATCCACTCAATGAACCGGGTGGCTTTGTCGGCTTCAGTTGGAGCAGGAGATGAGTCAGTCGAGGTGGCCGCAAGGGGAAGTGCAACATCTATGGGTCCCAATGGTTGGAATCCCAACCCCACATGAAAGGGGCTGTGGCCAGTTGAGCTATGCAGGACTCGGTTGTAGCTATGTTGTACATAGGGAAGGCTCTCATCCCATGTGCGAGGGTGCTTTGAATTATACATGTGAAGGATATGCACAATCATTCGATTTACAACTTCGGTTTGGCCATTTGTCTGGGGGTGGAAGGTAGTGGATTTGGTGAGCTTGGTGTCCAGCAGTGACCATAGACTCGACCAGAATGTGTTGAGAAATTGACTATCCTGATCTGAGACAATGGTTTGTGGGATTCCAAAATGTACCCAAACTCGTTCAAAGAAGAGCTTGACAGTGGCCTCTAATGTGATGCTCTTCTTGCAGGCAACCATAATAGTCATCTTAGAAAAGCGATCAACAACCACAAAAACACAGTCATTTCCCCTCTTGGTGGACGGGAGGCCTGACATGTAGTCTATTGAGATGGATTCCCATGGCCTGTTAGGAGTAGGAAGAGGGGTGTACAGGCCCTATTTCTTAGTGGTCGGTTTGACAATAGTGCAGGCAGTGTAGAACTTGATATACTTGCTGACCTCTTGTCGAAGTTTCGGCCAGTAGAAATGTTTATGTAGCATCACCACTGTCTTTTCAATGCCGAAGTGTCCTTCCACCTGACTGTAGTGGGCTTCCCAGATCAGCTTCACTCGCTCACTTGATGGAACATAGATATGGCCCAGATGACACAACAACCCATCATGAAGATGGAAATTATCGACAACTACATTTGCACCCAACATTTGGTAGGTGATGGAAAAGTCAGGATCTGTCTCATAGAGTTGGGGCCATCAAGATGTCTCATGGCCACAAGAGTCTACAACCATGGTGAGTGTCACGAATGGCGGTCTATTGAGGTAATCAGCGATGCGATTGGTGCTTCCTATTTTATACTTGATGTTGAGGTGGAATTGTTTCAAATATGTAGACCACTTTTGATGGCAGTCATTATGAAATTTTCCCTGTGTCTGCATGAATTGCAATGGCTTATGATCATTGTGGATGACTGTCTCCTTCCCAAGAATGTAATGTCCCCACTAGCAGCATTCTTGCACAATGGAGTACATTTCTTTGTCGTAAGTAGGGTACTTATGGACAGTATCTGACAGTGTCTCACTATGGTAGGCCACGGGGTGGCCGTGCTGAGTGAGAACGACACCCACAGCATAATCTGAAGCATTTGTCTCGATCTTAAAAGGATGTTGCAGGTATGGTAGTGAAAGTATTAGGATTGAGCACAAGCGCTGCTTCAAATCATCGAATGCTTGTTGTTGGAACTGGCCCCACGCAAATTTCACCTTACCACCACCGTTGTTTATTTGGCTGAGGGCCCATGCAATATGGGAGAAACCCAACATAAACCTACAATAGAAATTGGCAAGGCCCAAGAAGCTCCGAAGCTCAGTGAGTGTTGTTGGGGCTGGCCAGTCATGGATGACTTGGATCTTGGTTGGATCCACATGTACGCCATGATGATCAATGATGTAGCCTAGGTAATGGACCATGTCCATGCCGAAGGAGCATTTTTCCAAGTTGGCGTATAGCTTGTGATGTCGTAGGGTGTGCAGAACCTGCTGAATATGCTGCAAGTGTTCGGCCCAAGTCTTGCTGTAAATTAGAATTTCATCTAGATACACCACTACAAAAGTATTGGTGAATGGTCCCAGGATATCGTCCATCATCCTCATGAAAGTGGTTGGAGCATTTGTCAAACCAAAGGGCATGACCAACCATTCAAAAAG
>SNQJ01S0037411.1:55959-72563 GCA_010110895.2 Picea sitchensis
TTATGGACAAAAAAATACCCTTCTAGTAGATTCAACAACTTGTCTACAACATCTGCATCTATCTGACCTTCAAATATAGGAATATCAAAGTTTATTTGTACCTTGAAGGGGGCGGTGCCTCCGTTCGAAGAAGATGTGTCACTTGTTGGTGGCCGCCGAAGGATTTGTGCGAAACTATCCATCATCTCGTTCCTCTGTTGCGTGAGGGATTCCTCAATCAACAGTTTGAAAGGATCTTCTGTCCCATCATATTTCTTTTCTCCTACCATGGGAGGTTGCTTGGGCATGTGAGAGCTTCTTTCCTCAAGAGAAACAAGCTTGAGACCCAACTCTTTGTACTCCAACCTCATTGGGGACATGCATTAAGACGACAAGGAGCAGACCGCTTTGATACCACTGATCCGGATTTTATGAGCATAATGAAATGAATACAGATTATTAACAAGTTCTTAACAAAAAATAACAAAGATACAGTAAAACTAGTTTTCTATTCAATAACGAAATAAGATGAAACTATAAAATGTAGCAGAAACAAGCTTGCTGGAATGGTGGCAGCTTATCTTTGAGAAGAGATGTGACGGCAGCGTGCATTCACAAGAAGAGAGTTACAATGAGGCTCTGAAGGCACTTTTACAATGATCAAGAATGCCAAAAACCCTAGACATCCAAAAACCTAACCCTAGGAGATGAAGTGCCAAAAGTCATGTGGGCCTCGTTTGGGTAATTTAGTACATCAACTTCCCGGGGTCGTAACTTGTGCATACGATCTTCGTTTTAGTTGTGTGATTGCCCATTGGAAAGGTATCGTTGAGTAGATTCATTTTGGGGGCTCAATGATGCTTTTGAATATCATTGAGGAGCTCAATCCTGAAAAACCTTCATTTAGGCCCTCAAAATGGCTCTGGAAGTTAAAACTGCTAAAAATAGTAAATTGCCAAAATTGTCAGAAAACTGTTTTGAGCCAGTTGGAAAAGGTGGGTGGCCACTGATATCCATCTAGATCATAAAAAATTTCAATTCTTTGATATTAATGAAATGAAGTGTTATTTCCACTGCATCTTTGTATTCATGGTTATTTGTGTATTCTATTGCGTTCCTGCATAAATTCAGATCAGTGGTATCAGAGCAGTCATCTCTTTCTTGATCCTTCTTTGCATGTCCCCAATGATGTTGGGGTATAAGGAGTTAGGGCTCAATCTGGTTGAACCTTTGCAAGATCATCCTCGCAAACCCCTATGACCGCCCATGGGGGACGAAAAGAAAGATGAGGGAGTTGGAGATCCTATCAAAATATTGCTCAAGGAGGCCCTTGAAAAACAAAGGAATGTGATGATGAATAACTTTTCCCAAATCCTTCAATGATTTCCCACTGGAAGCACATCTACATCCAACAACCACTCTAGAGGCGCAACCCCTTTTAAGGTACAAGTAAACTTTAGAATTATAATATTTGATGGCCAAATAGATGCGGACGTCGTATATAGATGGTTGAATCTATTAGAAGGATATTTCTTGGTTCATGACTTTTCTGACTGGGAGACGATTATTTTTTCACTGCTCAAAGTCGCCCCCCATGTCAAGAATTGGTGGGAAACCTACTGTGAGAGAAAGGATGAGGAGGAACCCTCTCTATTCTTGTCCGTACCCACTTGGAATTCTTTCCAAGACGCCATCAAGAAACAATATTATCCCATGGGGAGAAATGAGGAAAAGTACATACAATGGACTACGTTGCAACAACAAATGGATCAAGATGTGCATGAGCTAACGAATCTGTTCCATACCATGCACACAAAGTTGGGTATCAAAGATTCAAAGAAAAAATTGGTGATGAAGTACCACAATTATCTACATAGATACATTTAGGAGGAAATGGAATTCCTCGGCATCTCCTCACTTGGTACGGTATACCGGTATGCTTCCAAGATTGAGAAGAAATTCAAAAAGAAGAAGAGAGACTTTGGATCTACGAATCAAAAGCAAGCGAAAGGTGCCCCAAAATCGTAGAAAAAACCTAGACAAATCCAAGGCATGGAGGCTCAAGAAAACCTACCAAATCTACAAGCAAAGAACAACACCGCGAAGTCGAATAAGGACACGGGAAAGTGGTGTGAGTTCCATAAGAGCTCCATTCACAACACAAGTGAGTGTCAGACCAAACAGTCATTGTTGGCCGAGATGAGGGCTTCTAAATCAGATGCATGCTTCGACACTGAATCAGAACCCGAGAAGGGGAATGACAAAGGGAAGCAGATTATTGATGCGGAGCCCAACGCCACTGTTTCCACCATGAAGGTCCAAAAGGAAGAACCAGAATATCCAGAGGAGGAGGAGAATCTCTTGCACTCCTATATGTGGGTAAAGGGCTCCCCACTACAATTCATTGTCTATAATGGGAGCCAAAAGAAACTAATTTCAGTAGAGGTCGTGATGCAGTTGGGCTTTCCGACCACATCACACCCACAACCATACACCATTGGGTGGCTTCACCAAGGATGGGATCTCCGCGTCAGCCAACATTGTCACCTTCCCTACAGCATCAAGACCTTCACCGATGAGGTATTATGTGACATTGCTCCTCTTGATGTTTGTGATGTATTATTAGGCCAACCATACTTGTGGAAGTGACATGTTGTGTATGAGTCTCGACCTTGCGCTGTTATTGTTACCTTGGAAAATAAGTTGTACATGATACCAGAGGCACCACTACTTCTTGTAATCTCTTTGATTACTACAACACAATGCAGTAAGCTCATTTCCAAAATCGAGAAATTTGTTTTCCTGATGATCCACCATTAGGGAAAGAAGAAGATTGTGGCCACGACCTCCAGAAAGGGCTTCTCCGCAGGACAAAAACAAATGGACAAGGTCGTGGAGGAGTACTAGGACATGTTCACCTCACCTACAGGGGTGCCTCTACACTGCCAGGTCAAGCACCCCATCGATCTGACCCCAGGTGTGTCGTTTCTCAATGGACTTATCTATCGGTGCTCCGTTCTGGAGAAGAATGAAATCAAGAGGCAGATTCAAGAGATACTATAGAAAGGTCACATTCATCCAAGTTAATCGCCCTATGGGATCCCGATCGTGTTGGTGTAGAAGAAGGATGGGACCTAGAGACTTTGTATTGACTATCGGGTGCTGAACAAGATCATTGTTTAGAATAGGTACCCAATCCCACAGATTGATGACCTTCTAGACCAACTCAAAGGGGCGAAATATTTCAGCAAGATCAACCTGAATTCTGGGTATCACCAGGTACCAATCGAACCATTTGATGTTTGGAAGACTACCTTCAAATCCAAGGAGGGCCTTTTCAAATGGTTGGTCATGCCTTTCGGGTTGACGAATGCTCTCACAACCTTCATGAGGATGATGGATGACATCTTGTGGCCATTCACCAACTCATTTGTAGTAGTGTACTTGGATGACATCTTGATCTTCAGCCATACATGGGAAGAGCACGTCCACCACATTCGGCAGGTCCTCCAAACACTGCGGAAACACAAGTTGTGTTCCAATTTGGAGAAGTGCACTTTTGGTATGACCTAGGTTTAGTATCTGGGATACATTACTGATGAGAATGGGGTGCATGTGGATCCAACCAAGATCCAAGTCATCTGAGATTGGCTAGCCCCGACCACTCTAACAAAGATTCACAACTTTCTAGGTCTTTCTAATTTCTATCACAGGTTCGTATTGGGATTCTCTCATATCTCTTGGCCCTTGAGTCAAGTCACCAAGGGAGGAGCAAAAGAAAAATTATTTTGGTCGTAATCTCAACAGAAGGTGTTTGTAGAATTGAAACATCACCTCCGTTGTGCCTAAGTGCTCACATTACCAGACTTGCAACAACTCTTTGAGATTGAGACAAATGCCTATGACTATGCTATTGGGGCAGTTCTTGCTCAACATGGGCATCCAATGGCATATCACAGTGCGACATTGTCTGACACAGTCCGAAAGTATCCCACTTATGACAAAGAAATGTATTCCATTGTGCATGCTTTCAGATAATGGAAGCATCACATTTTGGGAAGGAAATGATCATCCACATAGACCACTGACCTTTGTAGTTCATACAGACACAAGGGAAGTTGTAGAATGATCGCCATCAGAAGTGGTCCACATATCTACAATAGTTTCATTTGAACATCAAGTACAAGAAGGGAAACACCAATAATGTTGCATACTGCCTGAGCCGACCACTGATCGTGGCGATAACCACTGTGCTCAACTCTTGTGGGAATGAGACTTCTGATTGGTCGCTTCTCTACAAGATCGATCTAGCTTTTGGACACACATACAAGACGCTCTTGGAGGGAAACTGAGTTCCAAATTTTCACCTCCAGGACGCATTAATATGTCACCTGGGACACCTTTGTGTTCTCTCAAGCAAGGGTGCCAAGATGATTTGGGAAGCTCACTATAGTCGGGTTGCTGCACATTTCAGGATTGAGAAAACAATGGTAGTAATGAAAAAGTATTTCTATTGGCCAAACCTTCGACAGGATGTCGGGAAGTACATTAGATCCTGCACTGCCTATGCCATTGCCAAACCGACCATCAAGAAGCAAGGCCTCTATATTCTGCTACCCACCCCTAATCATCCTTGGGAATCCATCTCCATGGATTACATGTCGGGCCTTCCTTCTACTAAGCATGGAAATCACTGTGTTTTCATGGTCGTCAATAGATTCTCGAAAATGGCCATTATGGCGACTTGCAAAAAGAATATCACAACAGAAGCCACTACTAAACTCTTCTTTGAACGAGTGTGAGTACACTTTGGGATCCCACAGTCTTTCATAGCAGATCGAGATAGTAGGTTCCTTATTACATTTTGGTCCAGCCTCTGGTCAATGCTGGACACCAAGCTCACCAATTCCACATCTTTCCATCCCCAAACTAATGGCCAGACAGAGATCGTCAACAGGATGATCATACACATTTTGTGCATGTACAACTCAAAGCATCCCCGCACATGGGATTGGAGCCTCCCCTATGTACACCATAGCTATAACTGGGCCCTCCATAGCTCAACTGACCATAGCCCATTTCAGGTGGGCTTGGGATTCCATCCACTATGTCCCATTGACGTAGCCATACCATTTGTAGCTACTCTGGTTGATTCGTCTCATGTCCAGCCTAAAGCTTCCAAGGCAAACAAATTCATTAAGCACATTCATCACATTCGTCAATAGGTTCATGACATATTGTACAGATCTAATGCTAAGTACAAGCAATGACATGATCAACATTGGGTGCAACACAACTTCCATGTGGGCGACAAAGTGTGGCTACATTTGTAGAAGGAGCACCTCAGTGGACCCCATAGCAAGCTTCGCCTACTTTGATATGGGCCATACACCATCCCCAAGGTTGTAGGGGACAATGCCTTTGAGATCAGTATCCCACCATTCCTTGTTTTTCACCCAGTGTTCAATGTGGACCACCTTCGACCTTACTTTCCACCTCTACTAGACACATCCAACATGGAAGAAAAACTCACACCAACAGAGTTAAACCCAGACTACATGGAACAAGCCACAATTGATCGGATTATGGACGCACAGATCAAGAACACCTGCCAACAAAGGATCCAACTATATCAAGTTGTCAAAGCAGGCCAACTCCTTCACTAGAGAAAGTGGCTCACCATGGACCAAGTTCAACAGAAGTTTCCCCATCTCATGGAGGAACTCAATGGAATGGGGACCATTGCTTCCTAAGGGGGGAGGAATGATACAAGTGGATATTGGTGGCCACCTGCATATTCTACTTGGACCCCCACCATAATTTCTTTCATTTTTTCATTTTCCTTAATTGTATCACAATTTACTATCTTTGGCATTTTTCCGGGTCTTGAACTTTCAGAGCCGTTTTTAGGCCGTAAACAACGTTTTTTGGGCATCAACCTCCGAAAAATATTAACTTGTGTTGGACCATGATATTCTCTTTCAATATTTTTAGTCCTTGGATAGATATTTCTAAGGATGTATCATATGCATCAAACAGAGATAATATGCCAAAGTTACGACCCCGAGAAATTGATGTACCAATTTACCCCGATGGGGCCCATATTCTAGCGTTTCATCTCCCAGGGTTATGTTTTTGGATGTTTAGGGTTTCCATTTTTTCTCAATAATATATAGGCCTTCGAGCCTCATTTTAACACAGAGTTCAGAGGCTTTTATCCGCCACATCTCTTCTTATATATAAGCTACCAATGCCCTAGCTAGTTTATTTCTATTCTGTCTATAAACAAATTTCAGTTCTTTGATATTAATGAAATGAAGTGTTATTTCCACTACATCTTTGTATTCATGGTTATTTATGTATTCTGTTGCATTCCTACATAAATTCAGATCATCAGGAGATCTAGATTGATCCATATACAGGTGATGTATGATGTGCTACCACTCAAAGGGGTACCAATAGGGGTTACAAGGGTGGCCACCAGATGTTCTCTTAAGTACCACTTGTATTTCCTGTATGTATGAATCCACGACCGTGGGTTTATGCGCGTAACGACAAATATTTTTAGCTTAAAGACGCCATAATGCATATCTACCCTGAAAAAAAAATTAACCCACAATTTTCTACCGAGGAAGGTGCTTTGATACCACTTGTAATATTCCAAATATAAAATAGTATGCAGAACATAAATAATTAGCTAGAAATGGCAGATAAACAATGATATAACCAAAAATATACCACAATAATAACAAAATAATACTGGAATAACACCAAAAAGAGCACTTTGATTACTAAAATCAATTTTCACTTGCCTCTTCAAGGGGGCAACCTCCAGCAGAGAAGATCTCTATTACAATAATATCCAAGATAAAAATTCTCATACCCTCTACTCCTATTTATACTAAATATGTCTATCCAAAAGAACAATCTAGAGGAATATCTTTCTAGAAGCGAAAGCTTCTATTAGGTCTTCTTACATTTGACTTATTCTTCCTTACTGCTAGGCCTTATTAATATTGACCTTTATTACATGGAAATATATTATTCTACCAACATGGTGGGTTAGGTCCCTAACATTGAAACTAGGGAATGCATTTTGCTCTAAGGCAACTTTTCCTTCAAATTTACATCAAATCCCAAAAATCGGTGCATGAAAGCAACCTCTCATGTTATTCAATTGTACTTTAATAGATGACAAAGGTAAATTTACCATATATCTAAATCCATATTAAAACTTATAATTTTTTTTATGGAGCTACAGGGAAGCTTAGGCGTGTATTTTAATTTGGTCAATTAGTACAATTTCAGACTCCAAATTACAAGGAAAACTTTAAATATAATTTGGTCACTTGTAATATAATTTATTCGTTTACTGTCAATTATAAATTTCCAATAGTTTCAAATTATAAATTCATTGGGATAAATTAAATGTGCTGGAATGTATGGAATTTTGGATCACTGATATTTAATATGTTTCCTCACATAGAGCACTACCCGGGTATGTGTTATGGGGCATCCGGATAACGAGAAACAAGTTGATTTTTGAAGATAAGGAGAAATAGTTAGGAAGACATGCACATCACATTAGAGTCTCTTATGGGGAAGGAAGGAAGCAATCAAAGAATATTCTTCCAATAAGCCTTCAAGAAACGATTATAGATCGCACTTAGCCTTAGGAATTTTTGTAAGGAGCATGCCAGGGTACTCTAGGATGTTGTGGAGTTGGTGCCATTCTTTATTTATATAATGCAAATTACATTTTANTAGGCGTGTATTTTAATTTGGTCAATTAGTACAATTTCAGACTCCAAATTACAAGGAAAACTTTAAATATAATTTGGTCACTTGTAATATAATTTATTCGTTTACTGTCAATTATAAATTTCCAATAGTTTCAAATTATAAATTCATTGGGATAAATTAAATGTGCTGGAATGTATGGAATTTTGGATCACTGATATTTAATATGTTTCCTCACATAGAGCACTACCCGGGTATGTGTTATGGGGCATCCGGATAACGAGAAACAAGTTGATTTTTGAAGATAAGGAGAAATAGTTAGGAAGACATGCACATCACATTAGAGTCTCTTATGGGGAAGGAAGGAAGCAATCAAAGAATATTCTTCCAATAAGCCTTCAAGAAACGATTATAGATCGCACTTAGCCTTAGGAATTTTTGTAAGGAGCATGCCAGGGTACTCTAGGATGTTGTGGAGTTGGTGCCATTCTTTATTTATATAATGCAAATTACATTTTACTAAATCATGGGGCAGGTTTGGGCACAAACAATAGAGAAGAAATATATGCCCTCTGGATCCTAATTAAGGTTGCAGTGGACAGACAGGTTAAGAGGCTATAGGTATTTGGTGACTCTAAACTTCAAATGGACTAGGAACACAGTAAAAGTAACATTTATAAATAGGTGTTGGGGCCTATTTTCAATAGAATTATGGAAACGAAATTAGTTTTTGAAGAGGTGTTCTTCTCTCATGTCTACTGAGAATTCAACCACAAAGATGATCAATTATCAAAGGAATCAATCATTCTAGAGGAAGGTTTTTTTTCTTGTTCATGAGATTAAGGACCATACTCCTAGAGATTTGATACTCTTACATATTTTTTGATGAATGGATTTTTAGTCATCTTTTAATTTTTGTTTATATAAAGTTAAAGAGACTTTGTCTCATGGTTTTGTTTTAACATGAATATGATGTAGTGAAACTATTTCTTTAAAGAGTGACTTATATAAGGATGATTGTAAGAGTCAAAGTCAGAAGGATAGGCTATATTATTATCCAATAGAATAAGTCTATAAAGGAAATGGATTCTAACGTTAAAAGTAGAAGGGATCTCATCAATGTGTATTTCATTTCCACTAGAAATATCAATACAATGATATTCGTCTTGTAAAAAAAAACTTGAAATATAATTTCTTGTAGGTAGATTCAGACATTATTATAAATATGCATTAAAGATCACTTAAATATTGCAGATAAACACTAAAAATTACAACAATCATCACATATGATACAAGTACGATTCAAAAACATTACTAATATTTGATTAATTCCTCATAAATATAGAAAGTTCTTTACATGATAGATATCACAATTACAATCTCCATTACAAAATTGGGAAAATTGTAATATAGATTCTACAAATTTCTTCTCTTCGAAGATTCCTCCTAAGGAATATCTAACAAGCATCTCCTTTGTTATCCCTATACTTACAACCTTATATATTATGTTACCCTGGGGAGCACCTTGACCCATAGGTCACTTACATAAGTGGATCATAACTAAATTTACATGTATTCACAGGTCCTTGATCCATTTGTTATATCTCTGAGGTGATTCTTAGTACTCCAGGCACACTTTGCCTTGTTGTAGCCAATCATCCACCGCAACCGATACTCAAAAACATGTTTTTATCCGATCACCAGCTTCACACCATGGGGTGGTAATGAAGCAACTTATAGTGTGAATGGGTTCCAAACTTGTTAGTGCACCGAAGGGTCTAATAGAAGATACAAAATGTGGTATGGATATGGAGGGTGCACCACTATCCAGGAAGAGAGCAAAGAAAGTGATGGTTAATGGTTGATGTTGTATTGGGGATGAACTTGAGGTAGAATATTATGGTGGGGATGGACAAGATTGATACAACCATGTATATGTTTACCATTAGTTATGATCTTGTTCTTAAGTAACTTTCAAAGTATCCTATACTTGGGTCAAATACATTCAACGCCCATTTGGCCCAACCAATATGGATATATTCTTTCTAGTGGACTAGTTTTCCTCTCGTCTCCTTGTATTGTCACATTCCGTTGGAAGTGTTGGCATCATGGATTCATCCCCTACAAATGTTCTCTTTTTCCTTTGGTCCTCCTACTGCTACTAGAGACTCCCCCTTTCTTTATCTTGGGGCATCTTGGACTGTCGAAACTGATGCAACGTGCTTCTTCTTGACTAGTGGCATCATCCGCATATGGGTGTAATATTGTGACCTATGATCCAACCACCTAAATCCTTCCCAAGTTTCCCCCATGGTGGTGTAGTCTAAACGTTCTATGTTTAATTGACATTTTCCACCTGAATCTAGTGATCTAAATATGGAAAAATCGCAATTTTTTGTTGTTGAACTGGAATTTCTAACTATATAAATGGATTCAGTGTCCCAAAATACCCTTGGGGCACTTGGATTATATAGACATAACCACTCAACGAGATACTTAAAATTCCATAGACTAGTGTCCCTTAGTTATACAAAGGGGTAACTCTGGGACATGGAAGTACCAACCAGGACCATCCATCATAAAACTTCCCTGGTCACATTAACTAACATCTGACTTGAAATTCACTCATAGCCTATCTAGCGGAAAAACAGATCTGGGTCATCTATTGTCCAACTTTCCCACATCATGCAATATTTTAATATGCACTATGTTCATCCATTAATCCTTGTACTTCCCAATCATATCTCTTAGCCACTCACGTTTAATTGACATCTCGATACAATGAGAGGATAATAAGCATGGGACATACATTTTTATCCCCATAGCTGGAATAATTAAGGCCAAATTAGGTGCCAAATGCAGCCATGAGATGAAATTTTTTTTGACATGGAAACTCCATGTAGGTGCCACATTGGCAAGCCACAGGGAGATGGTGGCTCAGGATGGTGATGTCAACATTGTGGCTTTGGCGGTCTTATAAAATGTCAAATTAGAGTCGGAAATTTGACGAATAATGAATTGTGTCATAATTTCGACAAACATTGGGGAACTAAGAAAAAAATATAATGAAATTTTGAGAATTAGTGAGTAATGTCTGACAATAAGGTGGATTTTTCCCATAACATTGGAACACCCCATTGGACTTCAACACCATATGTAGTAGTGACTTAACTCAAAATGATCTGGATTATTTTCGGCACGAAATGAGAGCCGATATATAATAACAAAATGTACATAGATATATCAGATATCCAATAATATAACATATATTTATCAGAGATATAACCATAAACATAGAGATACAATAATACATAATTTCTATTAATGAGCGAAATGTACAAGACTGTAAAAATACAGAGTGAGAGACTCGCTAGAATGGTGGCATCTTATCTCTGAGAAGAGATGTGACATATACTCACATTCACAAGAATATTATTACAATGAGGCTCTAAAGTCCATTTTAACATAAATAAAATCCTAAACCCTAACCCTGAACTATGAAAAGCCAATAGTTTTGTGGACCCCATTTTGGGTAGTTTAGTGTATCAACTTCCTCGGGGTGTAACTTTGGCATACGGTATTTGTTTGGGGCACACGATAGCTCATTGGAAAGGTATCATTGAGGAGATTCATTTTGGGGGATAAATAAAATCTGTATGCTATTGAGGTGTTCGATATCGAAAAACCTTCATTTAGGCCCTCAAAATGGCACCGGAAGTTTAGGAACCAAAAGACTGCTAAAAATAGTAAATTGCCAAAAGACTGTTTGGAGGAAGTTGTAATAAGTGGGTGGACACCAATATGAACTTGGATCAATCCTCACTTATTAGGAAACAATGGTATCCATTGCGTTGAATTCTCGGAGGAGAGGGAAAACCGTTTGTTGAATCTACAACTTGATGAGTTGGTTGCCTTGTTAGAGAAGTTGCGCTACTGATCTTGTTGAAGGATGTCATGAACCTATGGTTGGAAGGGTTGGGAATTTTTAACAGTTCTAGATACATGAGATGAATGTGTGCATAATCAATCCTTTCACCTTGCTTCAATCTTGTTGACCTGCTTCTGCTAGACATAAGGTGCTTGAACTGAGGCTGCAGTGGTTGCAGTGCTATTCTATTCACATTTTGGACAGACTGTGAAAAATATGAATTTTGTAGTATAAGATACTACCTTGTAGCACTGTTTAGCCAGGACAGTAGTTGGAACTACCTCTGGTATCCTGTAGAGATGACCTCCCAAAGTAAAAATGACACTATGAGATCGAGACTCATAAACAACATGATGTTTCCACATATATGGTTGGCCCAAAATAAAATCACATACATCCAGTGGAGAAACATCACATAATACCTCATCCTTGAAGGGTTGGATGTCGTATGACAATTGACACTATTGGCTAGCACGGAGGTCTCTTCCTTGGAGAAGCCACCCGATGTTGTATGGTTGTAGGTGTGGTGTTGTCGACAATCCCATTTGTTTGACAACCTCTACTGAGATGAGGCTATTCTAGATTCCACTATCAACAATAAAATGTAGCGACGTCCCCTTCACCCACATCTGTGAATGAAAAAGGTGCTCCCCTTCTTCAAGATTTGTTGGTTCTTCTGGTTGAATTGATGCGGTCGTGACAATAGCAGTGGGGTCTATGTCAATTATCTGTCTTCTACCAGTATTTTCTGAATCAGATTCTGAATCAGGGTTCACCTCCTTGTCTTTGATCTCGTCCACAGATTATTGTTTTGATCGACATTCATCAGTGTTGCGCCAAGGATTTTTTGAAAATCACACCATTTTCCAGCGTCCTTCTTCATTTTTTTGTTAACCTTTTTTTCCTATGGGTTGTACTGGTTCTCTTGAGGTTGTTTGTTAGGGATGTATTTATCATATTTTTGTTGTTGCAGATTTGTAGACCCAAACGCCCTTTTGTTCTGGTGCCTAAATTTCTACTTGATTTTAACAACATATCGATAAGCAACACCCAGTGATGAGATATCTAGAAAATACATTTCATTTTGGATGTATCTGTGTAGAGCCCCATGGTATTTCAGAACCAAATGTCGCTCGGAGTCTTTGATACCCAACTTGGTGCATATGGTATGGAAGGAATTAGTGAACTCCAACACTGTTTGGACTATTTCTTGCTACAGTGTGGTCCATTTCATGTACTGGTCATCATAGTTGCCAACAGGGTAATATTTTTCCTTAAGCGCATCCACGAAAAAATACCAAGTGGGCTCGAGGCCCATATATTATAGACTCCTTTGTGGAAATTTTATCCCAATAATTTTCTCACCAATGTTTGACATGGCGGAGAGCCTTAAGGAGTGCGAATGTGAAATTATGAACAGAGAAATAACCTTCTAGTAGATTTAACCATTTTTCTAGGGCATTCACACCTATCTGTCCTTCAAATATGAGAATATCAAAATTAACTTGTACCTTGAAAGGTGAGGTTCCTCCAAAGTGGTCACTTGATGAAGATGCTCCTATTGTTATCAATAGGCATTGAAGGATGTGGGAAAAATTCTCCATCATTTCATCCCTCTGTCGCGTGAGAGCTTGCTCAAGCAACATATTAATAAAATATTTGCTCCATCATTTTTATTTTCTTCCGCCATGGAGGGTTTCTTGGGCATATGAGAGATATTTTCCTCAAGAGAGATAATCTCTATACCCAACTTGCTATAATCAGACCTTGTTGGGGAGATGCACTGAAAAAACGATTAAGAGAAGCCTACTTTGATACCATTGATCCAGATTATTTTTGGCACAAAATGAGAGCGGGGACATAATAACAAAATGTACAGAAATATATCAAATATCCAATAATATAATATAGATTTATCAAAGATATAACCATAAACACAAAGATACAGTAAAACACAATTTCTATTAATGAGCGAAATGTACAAGACTGTAAAAATACAGAGTGAAAGTGTAATGTACCTCAAATTTGACATAATTTTTTTTTTCTATGGGACACTAATCTCCATTCCAATTTAATAGATTCATAGTGAAGGGGTGGTAATGTTTATTCTAATCATAGGTCTATATTCCATCTACCACACGATGACAATCCTATACCAAACTAACTTAAAACTTAATAAGAGTAACTCTCTAAAAGTTCTGTCACCTTTATTCAACACATATTTAAAGATATATCTATCTATATAGTAGTTTATATATATAGGACTTGTAGTCTAAAATTCTCCTTTAACACATGATTCATTATTCTTGTGCGCAAGGCTGTACCATTTGGTCTTAAAATGAAACACCTACCACAAGGAAAATGTCATTGAGAGTTATACCCTAGATAGAATATACAAGGCATATTATGAGTTGGTAACATTCTTCAAAAAGGTTTGAGTCGTTAAACGGACTTTCCTTGTGAATTCATTCATGGTTAAGGTTCTTCTAGTCACTATGCTTATAAAGGTTTATGTAAGGAAAATCTCGCACGAAAACCTTGTTCAACTAAGTCTTAACTAAGTTTTAACTTACCCAAAATAAATCAATGACGATATACTAACTGATATGAAGAAGTTAGCACCTAACTAGTCCTGACTAGTCGCTTCTCGAAGTGACTGTCATTAATTTTGCATTTTCAGTTATTAAGGGTAGGAGATGTACCTGTCAGAGAAAGTTAAGACCCTTATGATGTGAATAATGGAGGTCCTGTATGCGCAAGTTTCGATGGCCCTTCCACCTGACCTTACTGTAATCCCGTGCCAAATCTTCCCTAGCACATGGCTCGACCAACCCCGTACCTTCGACATTTACTCTACATAGTGCAAGCTCCTCTTAGAATTAGGCGAGTTTTTTCCTTTTCATTGTGAATGCTCTGAAAAAGGCTCTGTGTGTTGTTCCTACGACATGGGGAAACTATCATTCCGGAGGTCGTTGCTCAGTGAACCGGTCGACAATATCTATCTCCCTGGTAATTTTTAAGAGGCTATCATGTTTTTAATCAAAAGAGTAGAGTCTCGGAGATTCGTTACAGTGAAATTCATTTTCATTCAGTAGTTCCTGTTATAGAGTTTATTTACATCCTCCCCTCATCGTTAATGCATGAAATCCTTTGGGATTATTCATGTTCTGAAACAATTTTGGGTTATTCATTTATTTTCGTCTCGGTTTTCTCGAAGGTCACGACACCCCATATCCTCATCCCAATTTCATGGGATTTTCCAGTTTAGTCTCCTTGGTAAAATGAAACTTAGGGTTTCATTATATCCTAAGATCGTATTCTTTCACGCTCTTATCATGTGGTTGCACGTCGAGGCCTAGTATTGAATGCTAAAGAGGTTTTGTTAGATTTGACTACATACCCTGTGTGTAACACCTTATATTGTTTCTTGTTCTTTCTCTTCGCGAATGGTGAGTCCACCCATCGGTACTTTTACTGAGACTCTTGATTGGTCCTTACAAAGGAAAGTTTCATTAAAGACTAAATCATTCTTGTTTGGTATAATCAAGAAATCTGTCTAATGTGTTCTCGAACAATTCATGGAGAACTACCTTACAACATGTGACACTTGAGTTGATAGTTCTGTGTTTAATTTGAAAAGAATTTTTTCTTCCATTGAAATATATTTGAACCGTAATTTTCTTGTGTTAATAATACTACATGTTGCAATGCGACCTATCGAGGTGTGGTTATGTAAATCTCTGTTTTGACTGCCGATTTATCATTACTTTCTGCAACTTGATTCTGGAAGGGTTTAAATTTGATAGTTAGGTATAGTCTTGGTTCAATGTGAAAGTTTTATAGTATGTCTTCGCACATAATGACTTATACCATCTATATGTTAAAGAAAACTAGTAATGTCGACTATTTCATTTTATTTAAGTTCGTTGACTCGTGTAAAAAAAATGTTTTCCCTCTTGTTAGCTTTGTTCATTTAAAGATTGGGTATAATTCACTAATGATGGGCCTTGTTTATGCGAGGGTACCCATTAGGGAGTTACTGCACCATTCTCCCTCAGACCGGACATCTATCCAACCAACAAGTGACAAGGAAACGATACGAGCCTGCATGCCAAAAGATGAGTGTCTCTCTGGAATATTTTGTTTGTTAACAATTATCATCCTGTTGATGTTTCTGTTACCTTTCCTTCATATAAATTTCTAACAATTACAGGGTACAATTTTGTAGAGCTTCAGCCTGCGCAAGTTCAGGATACCCCCCCCTATCTTCAATGCAAAAGGTATTCGGGTTCTGAGCCCATCATCTCTAAAACTTAACTCTACAGGTTTTAGAAAAATGGAGATCGTGGTCCCATCCATTTTTTCCGTTATAATTAGTTCTGTCTCGACTTCACTATTGTTTTTTTGAAGTGTAATCCCCTCTTGTGGTAGTGTTTCCACTGTTGGAATAACACCAGTACTTGCATAAGTATTGGATCTGCGTTTGATTGTAAGTCTGGTCAAGATATGTAATAAATTTCTTTAATATTGAGTTACGGTTCTGGTCGTATGTACTCGGAATGATATGTTTAATCATAGCGAATCTGTCTCTTGATTTTTGAGCACCAATTACTATTAGAATTGAAATAATGAAGCCAAGGCATATCAATTACATTTATTCAATTTGACTGTTCCGATACTAATATGTTTCCCATAATTTAGCTTATATCAATAGAGTTATTGGTACTTCTCTATTTTATTGTATTCGATTTATATTGAAAAAGAAATGAATTGTTGTTGTTACTATGGATAGGAAAATTTCAACATGTATCATATTATATGAATGCATAAGAGGTTCCAACTTCTCTATTTCGAGAGAAATTTATTGGTCTCCTACATACAACATTTAATTTATACAGTTGTAGTTACATATCTTTCAAAACAATTTATTATTTACATAGTATAGGAACAAATCTAT